>OY992892.1:13867705-13957705 GCA_963921405.1 Cepaea hortensis
ACCTGTGGGTCCAGTCCGGCCTACCTACAATGTGAAGACGGCAATATACTAACGGATGTGTCAAAGTTCATTTGCATACCCATGTTAGCTGTCATGTATGTCACATATTAATTCCCTCGTTCATTCGTTATTTGTGCGGTTTTTTTTTTTAACTTCCTTATTTCTTTGATTTGCTGCCTAGTTGTCGTTCCATTTTATTCTCCGCAGTTCTCTCCCCCCCCCCCCCTCCTCACCTAAACACACACACTCTTCTATGCCATTATTTGTTTCTGCCAACAGAAAGACGCCCCCCCCCCCAAACCTCCCCCCTACACACACGCGCGCGCGCACGCACGCACATAACACACACACACACACACACACACACACGGAACAGTCAGGGGAAAAAAAAACAATAACGGCATACAGATTATACAGAAACTACTGAAGCTTACTAGCAGAAAATAGAAAGATGTAATAGACAAATTGGAAAGAGGAACGACGCAGAAACTAGACAGATGAAGCAGAAGAAGGAATAAAAATAGTAAACATAGAAACTAGAAATATATAAAAGACAGGAATAATAAATTGTTAACATTAAGAGACTAGAACGATGTATTTATTAGTCAGAAACTAAAAACATTTAACAGACAAAACCTAGAACAATAAACATAGAAACTAGAAAGAGAGAACTAGAAAGATAACAGAATACTTGAAAGATGTAAAAATACAGGAATAATAAAGCCTAATCACTTAGAAACTTGAACGAAATAATAGACAGAAACTAGAAAGAGCAAAAGCTTAGAAATTATAAAGACAAACAGACAGAAACTAGTAAGATAAAAACTAGAAAGATAACAGACAAAACCTAGAAAGATAACAGACAACTAAAAGCGACTAGAAACTAGAATGACGTAACAGGTCGAAACGAGAAAGAATAAATTGAAACTAGAACAAGGTAACAGACAAATTAATGAAGATGTGAAGCACTGGAACTAGAAAGATCAACATAGAAACTAGAAATATGAGCAAATCAGCGGATTTGGGTACATTAAGTTTCCACGAAATCACAAGAGTGTACAATGTGTTCTAGTGTACCCACAAATTCTATGTGTTTTAGTATACCCAAGTGTTCTAGTCGAGTGAAGAGTTTTGTGTGTTCCACTCTATTAAAATCTTCTGAAGAGTTATGTTCCAAAGTTTTGTGCAAGAGTGCTACATGTTGCACTCTACTCAAGATTTCTACTCAGGAGTTCTATGTAATAGTTCTATGTGTTCCACTCTACTCAAGAGTTCTACTCAATAGTTCTATGAAACAGTTATATATGTTCCACTCTACTCAAGAGTTCTACTCAATAGTTCTATTTGTTTCCACTCTACTCAGAAGTTCTATGCAAAAGTTCTATGTGCTGCACTCTACTTAAGAGTCCTACTCAGTAGTTCCTTGCTAGAGTTCTATATGTTCCACTCTACCCAAGAGGTCTATTTCCTGCACTCTACCCAAGAGTTCCATGCAAGAGTTCTATATGTTCCACTCTACCAAAGAGGTCTATGTGTTGCACTCTACCCAAGAGTTCTATGCATGAGTTCTATATGTTCCACTCTACCCAAGAGTCCCATGCAAGAGTTCTATGTGTTCCACTCTACCCAAGAGTTCCATGCAAGAGTTATGTGTGTTCCACTCTACCCAAGAGTTCCATGCAAGAGTTCTATGTGTTCCACTCTATCCAAGAATTCCATGCAAGAGTTCTATGTGTTCCACTCTACCCAAGAATTCCATGCAAGAGTTCTTCTTCTTCTTCTTCTTCTGCGTTCATCCGGAGTTTTTTTTTTCGGATGTGATTGCGTTGTGCCTATTTACAGCAGAGCTGCGTTCTTGCGCCGTTAGGCCGACACATCCGACTTCTGCGGGCATTTGATGACCGGGTTAACCTTCCCGGGGCTGCAAGAGTTCTATGTGTTCCACTCTACCCAAGAGTTCCATGCAAGAGTTCTATGTGTTCCACTCTATCCAAGAATTCCAGCAAGAGTTCTATGAGTTCCACTCTACCCAAGAGTTCCATGCAAGAGTTGTATGCGTTCCACTCTACTAAAGAGTTTCATGCAAGAGCTCAGCATGTTCCACTCTACTAAAGAGTTCCATGCAAGAATTCTACGTGTTCCACTCTATCCAAGAGTTCCATTCAAGTGTTCTGTGTTCTACTCGTCCCAGTGTATACTTTCTAATTAAGGTAAAGAAGTCATCCATCATGGCCGAAAAGTTAAGAGCGCTCGATCTAAACGTTATTGCGATAATGGGGGAGCGGGGCAGCAAGTTCATTCCTTACACCAGTCAACTGGACTTATTAACGTTGACGACTCATTAACAAAAGTGATGGCGAACTACTGAACGTAAAAAATACATAGACAATCAACATGGGGTTGATTGCAACGTCCTGCAAAGCGCATGCAACAATCATTAAAGAACGGTAACCGATGACTAAGGGACGGTAACCGATTACTAAAGATCGGTAGCCGATGACTAAAGAACGGCAACCGATGACTAAAGAAAGGTGACCCATGACTATGGAACAGTAACCGATGATGAAAGGACGGTGCCCGATGACTAAAGAATGATGACCGATGACTAAAGAACGGTAACCGATGACAAAAGAACGGTAACCGATGACTAAGGAACGGTAACGGATGACTAAGGAACGGTAACCGATGCCTAAGGAGCGGTAACCGATAACTAAGGGAAGGTAACCGATGCCTCTAAATACGGCTTTGAAAGCCATAATGAGCAGAGACATATTGACCCGCCCAGCTCAACTCAATCAAGCCCAACCCAAATCTGCCAATCAGCTTAACTGTTGACGTCAGAGATTCCTGAACAGGTGCCGGAGTAGAATAGAAGGTCAAAGCCGCAATGACAGAATCATCAATGTGGAGCTCATGGGCAAAATTAGAAAGCTAGAATAACTTAAGGTGAAGTAGGGCTCTGGACACGCAGGGAGGTGGTTATGGAGATCGAGCAATGTTCTGGGAGTCACCTTTAGTGTGATGATGGTTGGGTGGTTCTGATTTTTGTTGGGAAGAACGAGTTGTATCCTCCACAATTTCAATGCTCAGTGAACGGAAATGCATATATTTATACTTGTTCGTTTGATTGTTTACAATGTTTGGTCCAAACTTTTCGTTTGATTCAGTTGAGTTTAAATTAAAACTCAATCTTCCGAAAATAAAAATAAAAAAAGCCTAAACAGGTTGAAGAGGCAAGGCCATCTATTTCATTGCACCGAGTTTTATCCAAGTGGTTCGGTCTCTTTCCGCAGGGCGGTTCATGAGTGCAATTTTATCATGGGGGTCATCGCTGGAGCTTCGGAGTTCGTGCTCTGTGCGACGCTTAAGGTAAGCCGGCCTGCGGAAAGAGACCGAGCCATGTGGGCTACACCAAGTGTAATGAAGTCGATTCTCTTGCATTTTAAATCTTTTAAGCCTTTGTTGAAAGACTGATTTTTAATTGTTTAACTCTTTACTGTCAGTCTCCGTGGCGAAGAGCTTACGGACGCGGTTCGTAATCCCGTACACCCGCGTTCAAAACACAGCTGCGCGCGATTTGGCAGCAGGCCGCGTTGCGTTGGTTTTGCGTTGGTATCAGTACTGGTCATTCAGAAATAAATGGCAAACCACTAAACGTTAACTTGCCAAGATATCACAGCGGCAGCAATGCTGGTGTTGATTGCGATGTCCTGTAAAAAACGATATGCCCAAAACACTCTTTACTGATTCGGTGCGAAAGGAAGAGTTTGGACCAAACATTGTAAACACTCATATGAACAAGTATAATTACATACATTTCCGTTCACTGAGCATTGACATTGCAGAAGATACCACGGAACAAAACAAATAGCTTAGCGCCTGGCTTGGCCTGCAATGGCATTTAGTCTTCAGGTTGCACGTCCTCGCACTATGATAAGTGCTTGGGCCCTTCCAATTGGGCTTCTCCACCTGAAAAGGTCATACCATATTTTAAAATATGCCACTAATTTAGAAATTTAGGGAGGCACTAGTCCTGCCAGAAGGACAACCTGGGTCAGTGGAGAACCTCTGCAAAACCGACAAGTTCATCAGAATGGCAGGAAGCTGCCAAACGTAAACTTCTAAGTGGGATCGGAATCTACAACAAACAACAACAATAACAACAACAACAACAACAACAACAACAACAACAACAACAACAACAACAACAACAACAACAACAACACAGAGTAACTAAATATACGGAGAAGAGGATTAGAGGCAAACTCCAATACCAAGCCGAGAGAGAAGGACGGAGCAACAAGGGATAGCAAATTAGAGGAGAACAGCACACGATGCAATTGTGCGGTGTACGCTTCAGGGAAAGATAAAAGGCAGAGATAAATATCTATAATTACCGCATTGGGATGTTAATTAGAGGGTTAATTCACCGGAAGCCGGGTCATGACGTCAAACATGAAGTTAAAAACCAAACTAAAGGTCTTTTTTACACGTTTTAATGGGCACCGGTATATGGTGCTGCATCTAATATTTATAGACATCGGCAATCAATGGGTGAAGGGGTCGTATCACGCGGGGCGCATTTACTTCCCAGGGCATTTATGGGACCCAATTTAGGCTGGTCGACCTGGGAGCCAGGTCAATTTGTAAAATCTGAATCCCACCTCGATGAGGGTCGAACCCAGGACCATCGGATGAGTGGTTGGCCACAAGACTACCGCGGCTCCCTACGCGAAGGCTCATTTAAATGTGGGGACAGGCCTTGTATATATATTCAAGGCGGTCGTGCATGCTTGCTTGTGTTTTTTGCAGAAAATAGAGAGGATTGGATGAGAACTAACGACAAATGTGGTTCTCTCTTGTCAGATTCTATTGTTCGGGTGTGGAAAGTCAGGTTGTCATATATTCTAGGTCACGATATATCGAGGCTGGGTGTCTGTGGACATGTGGTAGTATAGTGGTATCTACTATAATAGTGGTACAGGTTCCAATTTGGTATCCAGTCACCCAATTGGGGTATTAGTGACATTTTCTGGGAAGTAAATTCGGAGATGATGGGAAATCAACACCCTGCCCGAAGTAAGCAGCAGCAGTAGTAGTCAGGATGAGAGACAGACAGTGTTGCAGTTCCATTGCAGTCAACCTTCATTGTGGAGACGGCACCTTAGAAGAAGAAGTAGTAGCAGTAGTAGTAGCACTAATAGTAGCAGTCGAGGTGGTAGTAGTAATAGTAGCAGTCAAGGTGGTAGCAATAATAGTAGCAGTCAAGGTAGAAGGTGTAGTAGTACCAGTCACGGCAGTAGCAGTAATAGTAGCAATCAAGGTAGTAGCAGTAGTAGTAGCAATCAACGTAGCAGCAGTCAAGGTAGTAACAGTTGTAGTAGCAGTCAAGGTAGCAGAAGTAATAGTAGCAGTCAATGTTGTAGCAATAATAGTAGCAGTCAAGGTGGTAGCAGTAATAGTAGCAGTCAAGGTGGTGGCAGTAATAGTAGCAGTCAAGGTGGAAGCAATAACAGTGGCAGTCAAGATGGTAGCAGTAATAGAAGCAGTCAAGGTGGTAGCAGTAATAGTAGCAGTCAAGGTGGAAGTAATAACAGTAGCAGTCAAGGTGTTAGCAGTAACAGTAGCAGTCAAGGTGGTAGCAGTAATAGTAGCAGTCAAGGTGGTAGCAATAATAGTAGCAGTCAAGGTGGTAGCAGTAATAGTAGCAGTCAAGGTAGTAGCAATAATAGTAGCAGTCAAGGTGGTAGCAGTAATAGTAGCAGTCAAGGTGGTAGCAGTAATAGTAGCAGTCAAGGTAGTAGCAATAATAGTAGGTGCTACATGGTAGCAGTAATAGTAGCAGTCAAGGTGGTAGCAGTAATAGTAGCAGTCAAGGTGGTAGCAGTAATAGTAGCAGTCAAGGTGGTAGCAGTAATAGTAGCAGTCAAGGTGGTAGCAGTAACAGTAGCAGTCAAGGTGGTAGCAGTAATAGTAGCAGTCAAGGTGGTAGCAATAATAGTAGCAGTCAAGGTGGTAGCAGTAATAGTAGCAGTCAAGGTGGTAGCAGTAATAGTAGGTGCTACATGATAGCAGTAATAGTAGCAGTCAAGGTGGAAGCAATAATAGTAGCAGTCAGAGTAGTAGCAGTAATAGTAGTAGTCAAGGTAGCAGCAGTAGTAGCAGCAGTCAAGGCAGTAGCAGTAGCAGTAGCCATCAAGGTATTAGCAGTATTTGTAGGACTAGTAGTGGCAGTAGTATTTGTAGTAGTAGAAGTATAGGCAGTAGTAGTAAAGGTCTAAGTAGCAGTAGTAGTAGAAGGTAGCAGTAGTAGTAGAAGGTAGCAGTAGTAGTAGTAGAAGATAGCAGTAGTAGTAGAAGGTAGCAGTAGTAGTAGAAGGTAGCAGTAGTAGTAGAAGTCTAGGTAGCAGTAGAAGCAGAAGTCAAGGTGGCAGTAGTAGTAGAAGGTAGCAGTAGTAGTAGAAGGTAGCAGTAGTAGTAGTAGAAGATAGCAGTAGTAGTAGAAGGTAGCAGTAGTAGTAGAAGGTAGCAGTAGTAGTAGAAGTCTAGGTAGCAGTAGAAGCAGAAGTCAAGGTGGCAGTAGTAGTAGAAGGTAGCAGTAGTAGTAGAAGGTAGCAGTAGTAGTAGAAGGTAGCAGTAGTAGTAGAAGGTAGCAGTAGTAGTAGAAGTCTAGGTAGCAGTAGAAGCAGAAGTCAAGGTGGCAGTAGTAGTAGAAGGTAGCAGTAGTAGTAGAAGGTAGCAGTAGTAGTAGAAGGTAGCAGTAGTAGTAGTAGTAGAAGGTAGCAGTAGTAGTAGAAGGTAGCAGTAGTAGTAGAAGGTAGCAGTAGTAGTAGAAGGTAGCAGTAGTAGTAGAAGGTAGCAGTAGTAGTAGTAGAAGGTAGCAGTAGTAGTAGAAGGTAGCAGTAGTAGTAGAAGGTAGCAGTAGTAGTAGAAGGTAGCAATAGTAGTAGAAGGTAGCAGTAGTAGTAGAAGGTAGCAGTAGTAGTAGAAGGTAGCAGTAGTAGTAGAAGGTAGCAGTAGTAGTAGAAGGTAGCAGTAGTAGTAGTAGAAGGTAGCAGTAGTAGTAGAAGGTAGCAGTAGTAGTAGAAGGTAGCAGTAGTAGTAGTAGAAGGTAGCAGTAGTAGTAGAAGGTAGCAGTAGTAGTAGAAGGTAGCAGTAGTAGTAGAAGGTAGCAGTAGTAGTAGTAGAAGGTAGCAGTAGTAGTAGAAGGTAGCAGTAGTAGTAGAAGGTAGCAGTAGTAGTAGAAGGTAGCAGTAGTAGTAGAAAGGTAGCAGTAGTAGTAGAATTCTAGGTAGTAGTAGTAGCAGCAGCAGTAGTAGTACCTCTAGGTACATAAAACATATAGCATAGTACTGTTTACTAAAACATATAGTACAGCAATATTTCCTTCTTCGACGCTGGGTATATAAAACATATAGTGCATTCATGTTTATTATTGTCTCCAGCAACTCTAGGTAAATAAAACATACAGTATTGTACTGTTTACTACGAGTATTTTCTCTTCTATAGTGCTGTTTGTCTTCCACCTCTAGATATATAAAACATATAGTACAGTACTGTTTACTAGTTCCTCCTCTATCTCTAGGTATATAAAACGTATAGTATAATACTGTTTACTATTTCCTCCTCTGTCTCTAGGTATATGAAACGTATAGCATAGTACTGTTTACTATGTTTTCCTCCACCTCTAGGTATATAAAACATACAGTATAGTACTGTTACTATTTCCTCTTCTACCTGTAGGAATATATAGTATAGTACTGTTTACTATTTCCTCTTCTACCTCTAGGTACAAAACAACGTATAGATAGTAATGTTTACTAGTTTCTCCTCCACCTCTAGGTATATAAAACACATAGTAGAGTACTGTTTACTATTTTCTCCTCCACCTCTAGGTATATAAAACATATAGTACAGTACTGTTTACTATTTCCTTCTCCACCTCTAGGTATAAAAAGCATAAAGTACAGTACTGTTTACTATTTCCACTTCTACCTCTAGGTATGTGAAGCATAAAGTATAGTACTGTTTACTATTTTCTCCTCCACATCTAGGTATATAAAACGTATAGTATAGTACTGTTTACTATTTCCTCTTCTACCTCTAAGTAAATAAAGCATAAAGTACAGTACTGTTTACTATTTTCTCCTTCACCTCTAGGTATATAAAACATAAAGTACAGTATTGTTTACTATTTTCTCCTCTACCTCTATGTATATAAAACATATAGCACAGTACTGTTTCACTATTTCCTCTTCCACCGCTAGGTATATAAAACAAATAGTACAGTACTGTTTACTATTTTCTCCTCCACCTCTAGGTATATAAAACATATAGCACAGTACTGTTTACTATTTTCTCCTCCTCCTGTAGGTATATAAAACATATAGTACTGTACTGTTTACTATTTTCTCCTCCACCTCTAGGTATATAAAACATATAGTACAGTACTGTTTCACTATTTTCTCCTCCACCTCTAGGTATATAAAACATATAGTACAGTACTGTTTACTATTTTCTCCTCCACCTCTAGGTATATAAAACATATAGTACAGTACTGTTTACTATTTCCTCTTCTACCTCTAGGTATATAAAGTATAAAGTACAGTACTGTTTACTATTTTCCCCTTCACCTCTAGGTATATAAAACATATACTACAGTACTGTTCCACTATTTTCTGTTCCACCTCTAGGTATATAAAACATATAGTGCAGTACTGTTTACTATTTCCCGCCCCCCCCCATCTCTAGGTGTATATAACATATAGTACAGTACTGTTTACTATTTTCCCCTCCACCTGTAGGTATATGAAACGTATAGTACAGTACTATTTACTTTTTCCTCCTTCACTTCTAGGTATATAAAGCATTTAGTATAGTACTGTTTACTATTTTCTCCTCCACCTCTAGGTATATAAAACATATAGTACAGTACTGTTCCACTATTTCCTGTTCCATCTCTAAGTATATAAAAAATATAGTACAGTACTGTTTACTATTTTCTCCTCCACCTCTAGGTATATAAAACGTATAGTACAGTACTGTCTACTATTTTCTCCTCCACCTCTAGGTATATAAAACATATAGTGCAGTACTTTTTACTATTTTCTCCTCCATCTCTAGGTATATAAAACATATAGTAGTCATGATAAGGCACTCAACAAAACCACACCAAGCCTATCTTTTGCTATCTCCTGCAGTCCCCCCCCCCCACCCCCCCCCCCCTGTTCTCCCAATATTATTCATCTCTGTCTTTTATTCTCTTCTCCATGTTTTTATTTTTTTAAACTCCCGCTATTTCGTTTCCCTTGTGGGTTCCAGACAAGAGAGTGTCTAGTTATACTGTCTTGAGGTTTAGTCAGTGTCCTATCCATTCCCATTCTCTTGGTTCCCTGGGATTTGTTTGGTTCTCTCCATGATCTCTACGTTGGTGATTCCGTCATACCATTGTATTCCCACTATTGGTGATTCCGTCATACCATTGTATTCCCACTATTGGTGATTCCGTCATACCATTGTATTCCCACTATTGGTGATTCCGTCATACCATTGTATTCCCACTATTGGTGATTCTGTCATACCATTGTATTCCCACTATTCTGCGCGGGCAGCAGTTAGTGAATATTTGTAGTTTATTTGTAATTATGTTAGTTGTTCTCCACATTTCTGACCCATACATAAGTGTCAACTTAACACTGGAGTTAAATATTCTCTGTTTGGTTGCTAAATTTAACTTCCTTTGACTTCCACAAATGTCCCAGCGCAGTGACAACGACTCTCGCCTTGTGTATTCTTATTTTATCATCTCTGTTTACTCGCGCCTTGTGTAGTCTTATGTTAACATCTCTATCTACTCCCGCCTTGTGTGTTCTTATGTTAACATCTCTATCTACTCTCGCATTGTGTATTCTTATGTTAACATCTCTATCTACTCCCGCCTTGTGTGTTCTTATGTTAACATCTCTATCTACTCTCGCATTGTGTATTCTTATGTTAACATCTCTATCTACTCCCGCCTTGTGTATTCTTATGTTAACATCTCTATCTACTCCCGCCTTGTGTGTTCTTATGTTAACATCTCTATCTACTCTCGCCTTGTGTATTCTTATGTTAACATCTCTATCTACTCCCGCCTTGTATATTCTTATGTTAACATCTATATCTACTCCCGCCTTGTGTATTCTATGTTAACATCTCTGTCTACTCCCGCCTTGTGTATTCTTATTTTAACATCTCTATCTACTCCCGCCTTGTGTATTCTTATTTTAACATCTCTATCTACTCTCGCATTGTGTATTCTTATTTTAACATCTCTATCTACTCTCGCATTGTGTATTCTTATGTTAACATCTATATCTACTCCCGCCTTGTGTATTCTATGTTAACATCTCTATCTACTCTCGCATTGTGTATTCTTATTTTAACATGTCTATCTACTCTCGCATTGTGTATTCTTATGTTAACATCTCTATCTACTCCCGCCTTGTGTGTTCTTATGTTAACATCTCTATCTACTCTCGCCTTGTGTATTCTTATTTTATCATCTCTGTTTACTCGCGCCTTGTGTAGTCTTATGTTAACATCTCTATCTACTCCCGCCTTGTGTATTCTTATTTTAACATCTCTATCTACTCTCGCATTGTGTATTCTTATGTTAACATCTATATCTACTCCCGCCTTGTGTATTCTATGTTAACATCTCTGTCTACTCCCGCCTTGTGTATTCTTATGTTAACATCTCTATCTACTCCCGCCTTGTGTGTTCTTATGTTAACATCTCTATCTACTCTCGCCTTGTGTATTCTTATTTTATCATCTCTGTTTACTCGCGCCTTGTGTAGTCTTATGTTAACATCTCTATCTACTCTCGCATTGTGTATTCTTATGTTAACATCTCTATCTACTCCCGCCTTGTGTGTTCTTATGTTAACATCTCTATCTACTCTCGCCTTGTGTATTCTTATGTTAACATCTCTATCTACTCCCGCCTTGTGTATTCTTATGTTAACATATCTATCTACTCCCGCCTTGTGTATTCTTATGTTAACATATCTATCTACTCCCGCCTTGTGTATTCTTATGTTAACATCTCTATCTACTCCCGCCTTGTGTATTCTTATTTTAACATATCTATCTGTTTCCCCACGTTGGTCTACAGTGGTTCTAAAATACATATATGATTCCGCCTAGTGAAGTGGGGTTTAACGTTTAACCAAGGGAGATCGATACAATGACATAATTAACAATAACAATGTATGAACGTTGGGGGAGGAAAGCTACTCGATTCATTTCCAGGCAATAAATCGTGCAACATATTAATTGTTGCTTCTGTGTTTGAATTCACTAAGGGAATGCAATGTTTTGAATTCCTTTAACTCAGTCAGGGGGAGGTAGGGGTCACTTTTTTGGCGCTAGTTACTTTTATCACATTTCCTGATTTTCATGTTTCTTGTGGTTATAGTTGTGAAATATCTCTTGTTTGCCTCCTAGGTTTGAAATACCAGGAAACAGCTGACTCTTGAGCTCTAGCACTCAATGAAAGCACAAAGAAACAGCTGACTTTTGAACTCTAACAATCAATGAAAGCACAAAGAAACAGCTGATCCTTGAACTCTTAACACCCAATGACAGCACAAAGAAACAGCTAATCCTTGAACTCTAGGAACAACTGATCCTGGAACTCTAACATTCAATGAAAACAGGGAAATTGCTGATGCTGAAACTCTAACACTCAAATGGAAACATAAGGAAACAGCTGATACTTAAACTATAACAGTCAATGCAAACAAGGAAATAGCTTATACCGGAAACATTCAATGAAATCGCAAGGAAACAGCTGATACTGAAACTAAATTTCAATGAAAACATCAGGAAAACAGCTGGTACTGATATTAACTGTCGATGCAAATATCAAGAAAACAGTTGATACTGAACTCTTACAATCAATGAAAACAAGGAAACAGCTGTTACTGAAACGGTCATTGAACATTTCAGGAAAAAATAGTTGATACTGAACTCTTACATTGAATGAAAACAATGAAACAACTGATACTCAAACTCGCAATGAACACAAGGAAACAGCTGATACTGAAACTCTAACATGCAATGAACACAAGGCAACAGCTGATACTGAAACTCTTACACCCAATGACCACAAGGAAATAACTGATACTGAAACTCGCTATGAACACAAGGAAACAGCTTGTACTGAAACTAAGAGTCCATGAAAACACACCTAAAGAGAACAACCCTCCACCAACAATGATAAAGTTGTCTCCGAGAGTAACAAAAAGAGTAGACCAGTCGTCCCTCCTACATAACCTAACCTGTATATATAGATGGCTAGGACCCTATCAACAAGTCGGTGCTCTACAGCCCACAGGAAGGTTAATAATATCTTCCAGTCATAACTAAATATTTTCCTCTATTTCTTTCTCCTCCCTTTATCGCCCATTATGCATATGCCCTCAAATAACATACTCCAAGTAGTCCTATCCTTAGCCATCCCATGCAGTCCCGCCCATATCCTCCCCTTATTATCCATTTCTGACTCCACTTCTCTTCTGTGTGTTTTATCTCATCTCATCTCATTATGTTCCTCTTGTACCTTGCGGTGTCGAGGTGAAGTATAAACATCGTGAGAGTGCCTGATTATGGGCTTCATATATCGATATTCCTATGGACTCTGCTATTCCCTCCGTCCAACGTTTACGTGGTCGGCCTCTTCCTCTGTTTCCATCTGGCCTGTTCATCATTGCTTGTTGTGGTATGCTGTTGACTGGTAACCTACTTGCATGGCCAAACCATTTGACTTGCTGCTTTCTAATAAAATCTAATGCTGCTATAACTCCCACTTTAGTCCTG
Source organism: Cepaea hortensis (assembly GCA_963921405.1). NCBI lineage: Eukaryota > Metazoa > Mollusca > Gastropoda > Stylommatophora > Helicidae > Cepaea > Cepaea hortensis. The sequence goes on from OY992892.1 coordinate 13,880,570, forward strand.
ATTTCTTCATTTCTGATCTTATCTCTTCTTGATACGTTGAGTATTCTTCTCAGGAACCTCATTTCTGTTGTTGTGATTTTTCTTTTCTCTTTTTCTGTCATTGTCCAGGTTTGGCATTGGTAGCATAGAGTTGGTAGGAAGATTGTGTTGTAGAGTGCTATCTTAGTAGTTATTGATATATGTTTATTCTTTAGTATTGGTGCCATTTGTCCAATGAGTTGATTTGCCTTATTGCACCTATTTTCGATCTCGTCTTCTGATCTGCCATTTGATGATATTATACTTCCTAGGTACTTGAAACTCTTTACTTGTTTCAAGGGATGTTCGTTTAGGTGAATTGTTGTTGTTTGTTTTTCATACTGCTCGTGTGTTTTATATCTTCCTCTATTTCCTTCGCCCTTTGGATTCCAGACAACGGATTTCCTAGGTATACAATTATCACGTTTCTTCAATGTGTCCTGTCCAGCAACAGCATCCTTTTGTCACCTCTTGATCTGCTGGCATTTGTCTAGTTCTCTTCATGAGCTCCACATTGGTGATTATGTCATCTTATTTTTGCCGTATGCAGCGCCAAGAAACTACGAACATTCGTAAATGTGTGCTTAATGGGAAGACAGCCGGACTCCTTGGCGAAGAGTTAAGGACGCTGTTCGTAATCCTGTATACCCACTTTCGAAACACCGCAGATTTGACAGCAGATCGCGCCGCGATTGTTCCTTAAGGAAAGGTATGTGAGCTGGTCGTTCAGAAAGAAATGTCAAACTACTGAACGTAAAACTTGCCAAGACATCAACAGCAGCTGACAATATGCTGGTGTTGACTGCAATGTCCTGTAAAAATGATATGCAACAAACAAACAAACATGGAAGGACAAATGGGATGACAAAATCACCCGTGTGGAGATGGCGGACAGAACTAGACTCATACCAGACGACCGAGAGGTTAGGAACAGCCACCGACTCGCTATGGCACACACATAGTGAAACTGTTAATCATAGTTAATGTAACTAGAAAGTACTTCCTTTGGAACACACGGGGCAAAAGAAATAGGTGGCCTAAAATTAAAAGCTTGTGGGTATTAGAAGAGGGGGTGAATCATACGGAGAGGATATGGACAAAGCTGCGGGAGATGGCAAAGAATATGAGAGCTTGGCGTGAGGAGCAGCAGCAGCAGAAGCAGCAGCAGCAGAAGAAGAAGAAGAAGAAGAAGAAGAAGAAGAAGAAGAAGAAGAAGAAGAAGAAGAAGAAGAAGAAGAAGAAGAAGAAGAAGAAGAAGAAGAAGAAGAAGAAGAAGAGCCATATATAACTTACCATATTCCTTTCTCTGGCATTAAAAGCTACCCAACGATTTTACCCAAGTGTGCATATATGAACACCCCATGCACACATACTTACGTAAACATTCAAACACAATCGACCCAACTACGACACAGTAAAACGCCTCACAAGAACAATAACTCCAGACGTCCACGGCAAGAGCGTTACCTATCGACCACGGAAACGCCCTATCTCCAAGAAATACACACAGAAAAACGCCGTTTCAATAAAGTTTCGAACACTACACGTCCACTCCCGGTGTTGAAACAGAAGCCAGTGGCACAATTCACACCACCAATGAACACACACTGCTCTGGAACGAACACCTTGTGTAAACTAGGTCGTAAGTTAACGCAATTTTTAACGCTGAACGTTAAAAGAACAAGGCACCTCGCAATAACCCTATCCTCTGTGCAAATTAACAACACAACAGAAATATGTTCGAGGGGGTTAAAAAAAAAAACCGCGCCGGTTAAACTAACGGTACGTGGTAAATGAAACTGGTTAACAGATAGAGCTCGCACCGGCTGTGATGGCAACGAGAACTGAGTGTCGCTGAACGATGGCAAGACGAGTAGCTGAGTCCGAGGGCTGACGCGAGGTACGGAATTCCTACCGCCTGCAAATGCTCCAGCCTTGCGCCTGGTGGCAAAAACCTCGGTCCCGGGCGCAAGCAGGCGGTGCCGGAGGGGCTAGTTTGCGAGTGCTTGCAGAGGCTGACAATTCCTCTCTCGCCGTTTTCCTTGGCATATTATGATTATGAAGCAGATAAACCATTAAATCTGCTTCCAACGTGACTGTCCTGATAATTAGGCCGCGGGCCACGTGACTCAATTATTAGAAGCGAGCTCCCGGCACGTTCTTGGGTTACTCCGGTAGAAGGGTTTTCTTATTTTCGCCCCCAGATCGGGTCGAGGGTAGTCGGTTGAAAGCTTTAATGGGACGGGACATCAATACGACCCTAACAGGCTTTTTCTGTACCGGGCGTCATCGGGTAATGGCTTCTAATAGGAAAACGGTGTTTGGTCGGCGTGTCCACCCAAGGAAAAATACCCCGTCTACAATAGGCGTTCATCAACTACGGTGTTTAACTTTAGCAAGTTATCAAATACAAAAGATCATCGCCGGTTTTTGGTCGTCGTTAAAAGTGGAGAGAGGGAGGGTGCGGATACTCGATGTTAGGGCCATTCAGTTTTCAGAGGCGTATCCAACAAAACAGTTAGACAAACAAAAGACGACGTTGTTATAAAAATAAGCAGTAATGATAACAATTGCACAGAAAGCACACCGAAATGTGTAAAATAATTCAAGCGAACCGTCGAGAGGAATGACAGGCTTTCTCAATAATCCATTACACTGCAGGTCACAACATTTGGCACCATTTTCAGGCACTTACTTCTAATCCTCATTTAGGTAAAAAAAAAAAATTTTTAAATATATAATGACGTGGACTCGCAGTTGAACGCAGTCTAACACAGTTAGCAGAACATATCCTGGCATGTACACTGATATAAAACACATTATCCACCGAGTGTTAATTTGTATGTACAAAATATAAGGCTAGTAAAGGAGTCTCCGTGGCGAAGTGGTCAAGCCTTCTGACTCGGGCTCTGAAGGTTGTGGGTTCGATTCCAGACCGCGTCCTTCGGTTAATGAGTGCATTTATAGACTCCTGGGGGTCGTCGCTGGAGCTACGGAGTTCGTGCTTTGTGCGACGTTTTCGGCAGCCCGCGCTGCGGAAAGAGACTGAGCCATATGGGATTAAAACCAAGTTCAATGAAGTCGACCCTGTCGACTTTTAAGCGACTTGTTGGCAATCTACTTAATATGCAGTGGACCAACACTCACGGGAAGAAGCATGGGCAAGGCGGATATAAACGGTGCAGCGCGGACTCATTTAGCGGATACTGACGAGACATCGACTCTATCCCGACTACAAGAACTTAGTCAAGGACGTCAATGCTGTCTTATTGGAAAAGAGGAGATAACATAATGAAGTCCTGATGGGAACAGTGAGCAGAAACACTTTGGGATGGCTTCTGCACGCAGGATTGAGCATCCATGGGAACGTCCAGTGTGCAGTGACGTCAATCGCTCGATCGTCAGTACTGGTAGATTTGTCTTTTCCCTCACCAGGACAGCTCTGGGATTGACCCAGCCTCACAGAATGGGTATCAGGGAACTGAAGAAGTACAGGTGATGGCATACCACCACCGGCCATTCGGCCTGCGGTCCTGACAAGGATATTTGAAGAAAAAGAAAGGGGAAATATAAAACACCGGAGAAAAGTTAATCAATAATATTTCATTTGGGACTGCTGTGGGGATAACAAATGCCCCACATTGAAACAGTATCAATGACTATTTGTTTCAAGTATTTCAGTCAAAGTATAATACATCTACTCACTTCACATGCTATATACCTCTGCATTATGCATCTGACGAGATAGTAACTACTGAAGGCTATAACAATACACAATGAAATCAGGTATGTTTTATTCTGCGAAAAAGTGAGAGATATTAAGCACAGACAGTGTACATACTTTACAACGAACGTAAATTCGGCAAACGGAAATCAGTGTAAAAATAACAAGTGATACAGCAAGGCAAAACATCGTGCGGTCTATTTCCTGTGGCTTTTGTTTTAGGTTAATTAGTGTCTTTCTGCTTGTGGCCCCTAAAACTGCCCAGGTTCCTGTCGCCTAGTGCAAGGGTTGCTGCTCGTTATCCTCATACATCTCAAATCAAAGATGGCAGTAGATCAGCGAGTTAGCAAGCAATGTCTATCTCAGTATCTCACTGTTTCTTTGTCTCCATCAATTTCTCACTAGTTATCTCACTGTCCCTCTCTTTCTCTCTCAATATTTCAACAGCGTTCCTCGTGTAACAGAGACAGACACACACATATAGAAAAAAAAGAGAGAAACCGAGAGGGGGAGAGAGACAATAAGAGATGTGATATAGATTGTGGAACACATTGAGAGAAACATATAGGAGGCATCGAACGAGACCAGGGGAGAAAGTGGGATTGAAAGAGAGAGAAATAGTGAGGGATAGTGTGAGGGACACTGAGCTAGAGACAATGTGAGAGAAATTGTGGTAGAGACAGTATGGGAGATATCAGTAGTTTACAATGGCGGAAACAAGTTGTGTATGGGTTATCCCGCCCCTGATTGACCTTGCATAACTGCACAAGATTTGACCTTCAAATCTCAGGCATTCTGGTACTTCCGGGCGAACCGGCGCGGGATGATCGGTGCGGTGATCAATGATCGAAGACAGTGTAAAATGACCTGGTCCATTACTTAGGTAAACAAGAGTAGTCCAAAATCGGACCAATGAGCATTACCCTTTCAAGGACGTCACCGGCTCAGAATGATAGTGCCGTGACTAGACAACTATCAAAGCAACTGTCCATGGTTTTACCCTCACAGTATTATCATTCCGCAGGTTATTGTCCATTGTGGGTGATACATTGGCCATGTTGTAACTTTAGGGGGAAAAAGCAGCGGCTGCAGCAAGATATAACAATATGAAATGGAAACAAATAGGTATTTTAAATTCCTGCGAGAAACAACGAACTAAACATTAACAAACGTTGCACATACCTTACAAGGAGATCCACGTGTCGCGAAATACAGGTGAAAAATCCGAAATCAGAAGCACTCAATAAATATAAAAAAATGAATAATAAAATAAGATAAAATACACACGAACGTATACAATACGACACACAGACGTTTCGATTCTAAGAATCTTTGTCAATGACAACACAGATAGCTGACGACAAAAACACAAACACACGACCTATCACTTATAGAGTGTTTGTGTTTTTGTCGTCAGCTATCTGTGTTGTCATTGACAAAGATTCTTAGAATCGAAACGTCTGTGTGTCGTATTGTATACGTTCGTGTGTATTTTATCTTATTTTATTATTCATTTTTTTATATTTATTGAGTGCTTCTGATTTCGGATTTTTCACCTGTATTTCGCGACACGTGGATCTCCTTGTAAGGTATGTGCAACGTTTGTTAATGTTTAGTTCGTTGTTTCTCGCAGGAATTTAAAATACCTATTTGTTTCCATTTCATATTGTAACTTTAGGGAAAAGACTAAGGTGAGAATATGGTTTTTAAAAACTAGCGAGGTTTACATTAGCATAAATAATAAACGTAATAACATATAAAATTGTTTTATTTCTTGTGAGCATAACATTGAATATCAGTCTCATAATTACACAGTCATTTGAAATAACATAATTAGTGAATAGTGTGTAATAAATGATAAAATATAAATCATTATAATAACGCGAGTTATTTCCCTTGCGCAGAGTAGAATTAATTGTCTCCCCTGATGTCTCCAATAAACATCTTTCTGCACATAACTAAGAAGAGGTAATGGAATCTAGCTCGCGATAGAATTAACATACAATAGTGAAATTTGGAATATAGCAGTTTTAAATGGTGCTGAATCGCGTGAAAACATCGCGGAAGGTGTGAACAAATATTCTAAGGCAAAACCTGTGGGTATTCGTGGATGTTGAAAAATCTGTTTTAGTTTGCAGTAATCTAGCAAAAGCGTTAAAAATTATGCAGCCTATAGTGATAAAAAAACTTATTATACAGAAATCAATATTATCACAACACCCAGGTATTTTGTAAAAGTAAAAAGAGGTCTGAAGTGCCTTTAAGCACATGTGCGTGATTCCCTTCCAAGAGATTGATATAAATATCACGTATGTGTGAATGGTAGTAGTAGGACATGTCGCTATCAAGTCGTATTTATGGTTAGCCGCTGAACTAGAAATACTTTGTTATATCGCTTATGTATCGGCATAACAAGCAGTAAGAAGCTGAATTTTCAAATCTCATGCGGTAAGATAATAACTTCTTCCGGTTTTGTATATGTAAAAAGATAAACTTTAGTTATTAAAAATAATATTTAAAAATAGTATTTTCATGTGTGAAGTGAAAGTAAAGATGGCGGCATGGGTTAGGAAGTCTACCATTAACAATTTCGATGCATATTTACGGATCCGATCGTCAGAAGTGTTTGGATTTTTCCGTTATATAGCTATTGTAAAGTAAACGATTATATATTATAATGGCGGTTATTACTGTCTATAGTGGATGGGATTAAAAACTGTCATCATACCAATGGCGAAGTGTTAGAGACATAAGACTAGTCCTTGGGCTGTGTGATGGTTTTATAACCAGTCACATGGGAACGTATCTAAGGAATACACCCGGACACGTGGTTAATGACTACAGCCGAACAAAGTGGGGCGTTACATACACCGGATCACATGCATAACGATACAACCGAGACACGAGGGTAATGGCTACGACCGGTAAAAGATGGCGGTGCTTCCGATCACATATGTAAAGGGCACAGCCAGTACAATGCTCACTTGCTAAAACCGGTCAAATATGTCGTCGCAGCCGATCACACATGGTTAATGGCTACAACCAGACCATCTGCTAGCTGGGCTAACGCCGGTTAAAGATGGCACTGCATCCGATCACACATGGTTAAACTACATCGTCAACATTGCACCTGAAGGTTAAAATTGTCGCCCTTTTCTCTTTTCTATATTCGTTAGGGTGGTCCACCGATTAATACCAAAAGAACATCCCAGCATCAATAAACATAAGACACTTTCGATTAGAGTATACACAACTATATCCAAGTTATCACAGTGTTCGACTACGCCTTTCTCATACTCATAGTGCAGAAATGTGATCACCGATGCTAGTCGGGGAAGACGTATCTGTACGTAACAGCTATCGGGTCATACAGCGACGAGTGTTTAGTGCATTTTAACAGATGTATAATATTACTTTATTAAGTTGCATGTCCTTCACAGGACGTAGCAGTCAACTACAACACAGGAACACAACAAACTGTCTTGACTCAACCTTAGGCAATGCATGTAACATGACATGTCACGTGCCCGCTGTAACAACCTGCGACGTTATCACGTAGCAAATTAGACATCTACACTTTTATTAACTCTCAATGTGTCCATACGGGTCTTTACATCTTTCTCCAGAAACCCATTTCCAAGACCAATATATGTTTTACAGTGTGCCTGCTCAGTGCCACACTACACTGCCAGACAAAAGTATAGCTTATATGCACCACTTCAACAGTCAAGTAAGAAAATATGTTAGTCAGAGTATTAAAATTATTGGTCAAATACAGAAATATCTCTTCCAAACTTATTAATGTAAGAACATTTGTTAACCTATTGAGAAAAATATCAACCAAGAAAGAAAATCTGTTAGTCAAATAGGACAATTATTGACCACGTAAAAAAAAATCTTGTCCAAACTTATCAAAAGTAGGAAAATTTGTTAGCCAAATGGGAAAAAGATTGGCCAAGTAACGAAATATTTCCGCCAAACTTATGAAAAGTAAGAAATTTTGTTAACCAAGTGTGAAAAATTATCGGTCAAAGAGAGAAATGTCTCACCCAAACTTATAAAAAGTAGGAAAATCTGTTAGCCAAATGTGAAATAAATAAGGTACACGTAACGATATATCTCGTCCACATTTATGAAGAATAGGAAAGTTTGTTAGCCAAATGGGAAAACTCTAGGTCAAGTAGGAAAATGTGTTAACCAATTGGGAAAAAAATATGGTTTGCGTAACGAAATATCTCGTCCACACTTATGAAATTAGGAATGTGTGTTAGCCAAATGGGGAATATCTAGGTCAAGTAGGAAAACTTGTTAGCCAAATGGGGAAAAAAGATTGACCAAGTAACGAAATATCTCACCCAAACTTATGAAAAGTAGGAAAATATGTTAGCCAAATGGGGAAAATGTCGGTCACATACAGAAATAGCTCAACCAAACTTATGAAAAGTAGGAAAATATGTTAGCCAAATGGGGAAAATGTCGGTCACATACAGAAATAGCTCAACCAAACTTATAAAAAGTAGGAAAATCGTTAACCAAAAGGGAAAGATATTAAACCAAGTAGGAAAATGTGTTAGTCAAAGAGGAAATATATTGACCAAGTAACGAAATGCAGCGTTCAAACTTTTGATAAGTAGGAAACTTTGTTAACCAAATGTAAAAACAATATCTCCCAAATAGAGAAATATATCGTCCAAACCTATAAAAAGTAGGAAAATTTTCAGCCAAATGGGAAAATGTTAGGCCGAATACAACAATATATCGGCCAAACTTAACTCTTTCGGTGCCAAACAAAAATTAGGTCCTGACCAAACAGAAATTCATGGCAGAAAATTGGAAGTAGGGGTGTGTCACAATAATGCTTTTAAAAAGGTTAAAATGGTAGCAGATATATTGTATTATATATCAAATTAAAGAGAGTGCACAAGAAACATGACAGTGTTAATAATTAATTGATAGGTTAGAAATATTATGACAATAATGAGTGGTTTAGTAATAACAATTAACATTAAAAAGGTAAACAATATTCAAACATTTCACTTACCAAGGCTTTATTTTGTATCCAAAGCAGCTAATCCAGTTAAATTTGCTGTATACTGTTACACACACCACTTTTGTTCAACAATATCACAAGAACTGCACCACAACACCAATAACCAATAAATATACTTAAAACATAATATTTTCAAAAACATAATTTTCACACAAAATGGAAAATGTCAGTAACACATCACTCAGATTGTACTGAGAAGAAGAATATAAACACTATTTTCTATTTAGTTATGATTATTATTCTTTAAAATTTAATTCTTTAAATACTCCTTAAATACTTTGTGATAGGCAAAACAAATTTAGAGGCATAAATGTGGCCTATTAGCGCATTCATAATTCGATATGTGCCATCATATTATGACATATTATGACGAACTTTCGCTGTCAGTGGTGTTTCGAAATATCTAACAAAATAATCTAACTAACTTAATACTGCACGCGGTTTCAGTTTTAGAATCTTTCACAAAGTCCTTGAAATCACTATAAATATAATATCTAGATTGATCTGATGTTATTCTACGAGGTCGCATACACGAGGGCGTTGTCATTTGCGAAAAACCAAAACAACCTAAATGACACTAGTTTAAAACTAAAAAAACTCACAAAATCAATGGATGAAAACGCTTGATCTTGCAATGCCGAAAGGGAAATTTTCCAGGTGAGTGAATTTTCAATTTAACGTCACTTAAAATTGCGGAAAGTAGCAGGAATTTATCAAATAAACCACTGTTTATAATGTGGCGATTAAAGGGCCCACGGCCGCCACCGTCGGTCAAATGTGGCGATGTATGGGCGCATGGCAGAGAAAGAGTTAAGAAAAGTGGGATTTTTTTTTTTAGCTAAATGGGAGAAAGATCAACCAAATAAAGACATATCTCGATCAAACTTATAAAAAGTAGGAAAATGTGTTAACCAAAGGGGGAAAAGCTTGGCCAAGTAGGACAATTTGTTAACCAAAATAATAAAAATATTGACCAAGTAACGAAATATATCCACCAAACTTGTGAAAAGTATGAAAATTTGTTAATCAAGCATGAAAAAGTATCGGCCAAAGTGAGAAATATCTCACCCAAACTTATAGTAAAATTGTTAACCAAATGGGAAAGATACTGATCAAGTATGAAAATTTGTTATCCAAATGTGAAAAATATGGTACACGTAACGAAATATCTCGTCGAAACTTATGAAAAGTAGGAAAATTTGTTAGCCAAATGGGACAAACATTGATCAAGTAAAGAAATAGCTCGTCCAAATTTATAAAAAAAAGTAGGAAAATGTGTTAGCCAAATGGGAAAAAAATATTGGCCAAATAGGAAAATGTTTTAGTCAAATGGGAAACATATTGACCTAGTAACGAAATAGCTCATCCCAATTTATAAACAGTAGGAAAATTTGTTAGCCAAATGGGGAAAATATCGACTAAGTAGGAAAACTTGTTACCCAAAGGTGAAAAATATGGTACACGTAACGAAATATCTCGCCCAAACTTATGAAAAGTAGGAAAATGTGTTAGGCAAATGTGAAAAATATAGGTCTAGTAGGAAAATGTGTTAACCAAATGGGGGAAAATATGGTACATGTAACGAAATATCTCGTCCACACTTATGAAAATTAAGAAAGTGTGTTAGCCAAATGGGGGAAAATATTGGCCAAGTAGGAAAACTTGTTAGCCAATTGGGAAAAAGATTGACCAAGTAACGAAATATCTCACCCAAACATATGAAAAGTAGGAAAATTTGGTAACCGAATGGGGAAAATCTTGGCCAAGTAGGAAAATTTGATATCCAAAAGGAGAAAATTTGCCCAAGTAAAGAAATAACTCATCGAAACTTATGAAAAGTAGAAAGATTTGTTAACCAAATGGGGAAAATATGGACTAAACTAAGAAATATGTCGACCGAAGTAAGAAAATTTGTTAACCAAATTGGAAAAATATTGACCATGTAACGAAATATTTTGTCCACACTTATGAAAACTAGGAAAATGTGTTAGCTAAATGGGGGAAAATCTAGGTCAAGTAGGAAAATTTGTTAACCACATGGGAAAAATATGTCACACGTAGCGAAATATCTCGACCACACTTATGAAAATTAGGAAACATTTGTTAGCCAAATAGCAAAAATGTTGGCCTAGTAGGAAATCTTGTTAGCCAAATGGGGAAAATATTGACCACGTAACGAAATATCTCGTCCAAACTTATGATAACTAGGAAAATGTGTTAGCCAAATAAGAAAAATCTAGGTCAGGTAGGAAAATGTGTTAACAAAATGTGAAAAATATGATGCACGTAACGAAATATCTCGTCCAAACTTATGAAAATTAGGAAAATGTGTTAGCCAAATGCGAAAAAGATTGACAAAGTAGCGAAATATCTCACCCACACTTATGAAAAGTAGGAACATTTGCCATTATATTTTCGGTGTACAGGTTAAACAAATAAACCATTATGATAGATACAGTTTAAGAGACAGTGTGCCCTGTGTGTGTGTGAGAGAGAGAGAGAGAGAGAGAGAGAGAGAGAGAGAAAGAGAGAGAGAGAAAGAGAGAGAGAGAGAGAGAGAGAGAGAGAGAGAGAGAGAGAGAGAGAGAGAGGGAGAGCTGAAAAAAAATGGAAAACTGAGAAACAGTAATAGACAGTGAGAGACACAGAAAGACAGTGAAATTTAAGAGACATACAGCAAGAGAAACAAAGTGAAAAAGAGAGAAATTGAAAGAAACGGGGAGACCGTGAGAAAAATCTTACACACACAGAGATACAAAGACCATGAAAGATACATCAACAACAACCACAACAAAACTTTATTTTGAAAGGGTTGAGAATTGGGCACGCAAGCCCGTCTAACATTCTGCCCTTTTATCACTCTCTTTCATACATTATACCATTCACACGTCATTCAAGGCTAACTGAAAACAGCAACAATATAAAAGATATGCATTATAAAGGCATGTGAAAAATGAAAAAACAATACTACACGACTCAGTAATAGTAATAACTGGTGTGGCACTTATTATTAGCTATGTGGAATATACTGGCCTACCAAAAGGGGACTGGCTGTTATACTCGGGTTTTATTATTATTATTATTTCTATTATTAAGGGGGAAGGTAATCCGTACTGAGATAGTGTTCAAATAATTTGCGATTATATGTATACGGATTGGTGATGTCTTTTATTTCATGTGGAAGATTGTTCCACAGCTGAGCTGCAGAGTACGTTAAGCTTGTTTTGTATAAGTCTATCCTAGGCTTTGGAATGTGTAATATATTTAATCGTTTACTGTGTCTAGCATTATATTCAAACAATGGCCAAAGGTAATTTGGGGCATTCCGATGTAGGATTTTGTAAATTAGTTTGGCCTTATTGAAAAACAGACGTTTGCGGAGTGGTAGTAACTGAAGGCGTTTATGCAGGCTAGGATTGTCAGTTGAATGTTTGCTATAAATTAAACTCATGGCCCGTTTCTGGAGCGAGTAAAGTCGTTTGGTGCTTGAATTGGAACAACCGTCCCAGATTGTAGAGCAGTAGTCAAAATGTGTCTGTATGTGAGACGTATAGAATATTTTCCTAGTGTCCTCATCAAGGAAATTTTTAATTTTGGCGAGTTGGTAGACTTTTTTCGCTGTTTGTTTAGTGAGCGCTTGAACGTGAGGACTAAAGGTTAGGTTTCTATCAATGATGAGGCCTAATGTTTTGTGCTCAATTACACTTTCTACTGGCATGTTATCGATGTGAAGTTGAAGTGATCTGTGTGAATTTAGAGACTGAAGTCTTCGAGACATCGAGACAGACAGACAGACAGTGAAATGGACAGACAGTAAAAGAGACAATGACAACGACTGAGACACAGAGAAAGTGATAGTAGTAGACGTAGTAAAAGACATATTTGGTTGGCGTCCAATATTGTGTATGTGGTAAAAGACATAGTAGGTTGACGTTCAGTATTTGTGTATATGGTAAAAGAAATTTGGTTGGAGCCCAATATTTGTGTATGTGGTGAAAGACATTTTGTTGGAGCCCACTATTTATGTATGTGGTGAAAGACTTACTTGGTTGACGTCGAATATTTGTGTATGTGGTAAAAGACATATTTTGTTGGAGTCCAATATTTGTGTATGTGGTAATAGACACATTTGGTTGGAGTCCATTATTTGTGTATGTGGTAAAATCCATTTGGTTGGAGTTCAATATTTATGTATGTGGTAAAAGACATATTTGGTTGACGTCCGATAGTTGTTTATGTGGTAAAAGACATTTGGTTGGAGCCCACTGTTTGTGTGTGTGGTGAAACATTTACTTGTTTGGCGTCCAATATTTGTGAATGGGGTAAAAGACACATTTGGTTGGAGTCCAATATTTGTGTATATGGTAAAATACATATTTGGTTGGAATCCAATATATGTGTATGTGGTAAAAGACATTTCGTTGGCGTCCAATATTTGCGTATTTGGTAATAGACATTTGGTTGGAGTCCAATATTTGTATATGGGGTAAAAGACACATTTGGTTGTAGCCCAATATTTGTGAATGCGGTAAAAGACATTTGGTTGGCGTCCAATAATTGTGTATGTGGTAAAAGACATATTTGGTTGGAATCCAATATGTGTGTATGTGGTATAAGACATATTTGGTTGGAGCCCAATACTTGTATATGTGGTGAAATACTTATTTGGTTGGCGTCCAATATTTGTGCATGATCGACGCTCATATTATTATGAAAATCAGCGCAAACTGATCCGTGCTCAAGTCATCTGCGGCTGTCGCAATTTTACAATCACGGCACACAGGGTTCAAACTTATCTGCAGGCGGTTTGGGAGCAAATCGTTTTGTGTTGATTTGTCACAATGTTCCGAGCGTCGGTAGTTCCGAAAGAAACGACCAATTATTGAAAGTACACCTGCCTACAAAATCACAAGCAGCCAATAAATAATGAGTTGACAGGGGAATTGTTGTTTTATTTGAAGTTTAAACAATTTTAAAGTTGGAACTCGCGATGTAAATAACACTCGCAACAGAAATGAGAGGAGACGTATGTGAGGAGAGACAGATGTGACGAGAGACATGTGACAAGAGACATGTGACAAGAGACACGATATTAGAGACACGTGACAAGAAACAAGTGACAACAGACATGAGAGGCGACATATGTGAGGAGAGACAGATGTGAGGAAAGACATGTGACAAGAGACATGTAACAAGATACATGTGACAAGAGGCACGTTATTAGAGACACGTGACAAGAAACAAGTGACAACAGACATGAGAGGAGACGTATGTGAGGAGAGACAGATGTGACGAGAGACATGTGACAACAGACAGATGTACACATAGACAGATGTGACAGGAGTCCGATGTGACAGGAGACAGATGTGACAGGAGATGATGTGACCGGAGAAAGACGTGATCGGAGACAGATGTGATAAACAGGTGTGACAAGAGATAGACGTGACAAGAGACAGATGACAAGAGAAAGACGTGGCGAGAAACAGATGACAAGAGAAAGACGTGGCGAGAGACAGATGACAAAAGAAAGATGTGGCGAGAGACAGACGTGTTCAGAGACAGATGTGACTAGAGACTGATGTGACAAGAGGCAGGTGTGACGAAAGACATGTTGCCGGAGACAGGTGTGACAAGAGACAGGCGTGACAAGAGACAGGCGTGACAAGAGATTGATGTGACCAAAGACATGTTGCCGGAGACAGGTGTGACAAGAGACATGTGTGACAAGAGGCAGGCGTGACAAGAGATTGATGTGACCAGAGACTTGTGTGACCAGAGACTTATGTTATCAGAGACTTATGTGACCAGAGACTTGTGTGACCAGAGACTGATGTGACAAGAGACAGATGTGACCATAGACATGTTGCCGGAGACAGGTGTGACAAGAGACATGTGTGACAAGAGACAGGCATGACAAGAGATTGATGTGACCAGAGACTTATGTGACCAGAGACTTGTGTGACCAGAGACTTATGTTATCAGAGACTGATGTGGCCAAAGATGTGAAAAGCCGAGACAACTGAGAAACAATTAGCAATATAAGCAACGTTCATTTCACTCACACACCAAATAACATAGAGGGATGGAGGGACGGTGTGTCCGACGTCTGCGCCAGAATAGGCGACTGAGCGACAATAAGGCAGAAGACAGGAGAAGTGATTGTGAAAGAGGATGGGAAGTGGAATGGGGAAGGAGAAAGATGGGGGAATATAGGGAGAGAGAGAGAGAGAGAGAGAGAGAGAGAGAGAGAGAGAGAGAGAGAGAGAGAGAGAAGGGGGGGGGGGAGAGAAAACAATTAACAAGACAGAAGGTGAAAGAATAAAGAAGACAGGAAGCACGAAGAAAGACGGTAGAAAAATAGAAATGAAATTAAAAGAAAGACGGAATGCAGGGAGGTAGAAAGAAAGAAGAAAGAAGAAGGAAGGAATACGGTAGAAAGACTGAAAAGCGCAAGGAAAGAAAGGCGAGAAAGAAGAAAGAGGAAGAAGTGGAAGAATGGAAGTGTAGAAGAAAAAGGCGGAAGAATAAAGGCGACAAAGAAAGAAAACGACAATAAAGAAGACAGGAAGGTAAACAGAAGAAAAGAAGAAGGAAAAGTAATAGAAGAGTGACGAAGGATTTAAAGAAATGAGAAACAAGAAAAGAAATGAGATATAGGGAAGAAAGAAGCATCAAGAATGAAAACTGAAAAAAAAGACAAGAATAGAGAAATATGAAATGAAAGAAAAGAAAGTGGAGGAAAAGGAAGAAGAAAGAGTAGGAGGGAGGAGGCGTGGAGAAACAGAAGACAAATAACAACAGCAAGAACAACAGCAAGAATAACAACAACAACAAGAATAACAACAGCAAGAACAATAACAAGAGTAGCATCAACAACAACAGCAGTAGCAGCAATAACAACAACAACAACAACAACAGCAATAACAACAACAACAACAACAGCAATAACAACAACAACAACAACAATAACAACAACAACAACAACAGCAATAACAAGAATAGCAGCAACAACAACAATAATAACACAAGCAATAATAACAACAGCAATAACAACAATCGAACGAAGAAGGAAAAGAACAGCAGCAATCGCAGGAGTCGCCGCCAACAGATGAATAAGAAGAATAACAACAACTGGAAGAAGAAGAAGAAGAAGAAGAAGAAGAAGAAGAAGAAGAAGAAGAAGAAGAAGAAGAAGAAGAAGAAGAAGAAGAAGAAGAAGAAGAAGAAGAAGAAGAAGCAGCAGCAGCAGCAGCAGCAGCAGAAGCAGCAGCCATACCTCGCATCCTGAAAGCTATTAATGCCCACATGCGTAATGGCTGCTGATCTCGCGCGCTTCCCCAACCTGTATTTCCTTCCACCCAACTTGAGCACCACTAGGAGCAAGCGCCCCGCGGAAAACCTTCCCCCTGCGCCCACCACACTGTTCCACCCTGGCCAAGGCGCGCCGCCCTTGGTAATTGTCAAACGGTGTAAAGGAGACATATCCACCCAGTAATTTTTTGTGTGCACACATCCAACCACGGATAAGCATTGCTGTAATGGCGTAACTTCCTTCTTGGGGCGCTCACACACTGGCCTGACACCGGTTTGCCATTTTCGCCCGCATGAGAATATCGTGTTTGTCTAAAAGTTTCCCATTTATGAAACCGGACAACTTGAGAGATGGTTGCCACCCACTTCAGTCCAACCACAAGTTCACGACGCCCAGTAACCGAGAGAGAGAGAGAGAGAGAGAGAGAGAGAGAGAGAGAGAGAGAGAGAGAGAGAGAGAGAAAGGGTGTGGAGGAGAGGACGTGAAAGAGAGGGTGTGAGAGAAACGAAGGATGTATGAGAGCGTGGGTGAGAGACAGGGTGAATAGAGGATGTGTGAGGGCGAAGGTGTGTGAGCGTCTGAATGAAAGAGAGAGAGAGAGAGAGAGAGAGAGAGAGAGAGAGAGAGAGAGGAGAGAGAGAGAGAGAGAGAGAGATAGATGATGATGATGATGATGATGATGATGATGATGATGATGATGGATGATGATGATGATGATGATGATGATGATGATGATGATGATGATGATGATGATGAATATATATGTGTGCGCTCGCGCAAACACGTTTTCGTATGTACGACTAACAGGGTTGTTGCAAGAGATTTCATTTCACCGGGTTATACCCTATACCCAACCTGGCTATCTCACGCTGCAGATCGGCCTACAGATGGTCGAAAGCGTCAGCGCCGCACGAACGCTTGTCAGATGTCACTTGGTCTCCATGCCATATCTTCCGTTGGTTGTCACTTGATGAGATGGCACGTGGGAGATGAGACGACATGTGGGAGAGGAGACGGCACGTGGGAGATGATACAGCATGTGGGAGAGGAGATGGCATGTGGGAGATGATACAGCATGTGGGAGATGGTACAGCATGTGTAGAGAGGAGACAGCATGTAAGCATGGTGTAGGAGATCAGACAACATGTGGGAGAGGAGGCAGCATGTGAAAGATAAGACAACATGTGCGAGAGGAGACAATACGCAAAGGAAACAGCCATTGGAGAATGACAAACAATACACAGAGGCAAAGAGAAAGTTCGGATGACGAAAACACTGCTCCAGGTTTCCGGAGGAGAACAGACAGGCACGGGATTATCAGCCCGAAAAATCGCACCACCGTCTCCGCCTCTGCCCAGGGGGAGCTGAAGCGATTGATAACATCAACAAAGAGGGGAGGAGAACTGCGATGCTGCTATTACTACTACTACGACTACTACTACTACCACTACCACTACCACCACCACCACCACCACCACTACCATCACTATTGCTTTCCCATTCCTCAGACAGACGCTAACCAATTATACGTCTACTTGTAAAAAACCTTTTTTCTGAATATCTCATATCGCTAAGTGCCCGATGGATGCCCAGAGCCAGTGGTTCTGTTTTGACAACTCGTCCCAACCACTATTCAGTTCATACGTCGTAAAGTCAAGGAAACGTTTCAAAATGATTAGGGATTGAAATCAATATGGCCAGGGCGTAATGTTTTTGTCGTGTCTATATCCATTTCGCCAGCATGCTCGGGGTCTATATTTTTGAGAGGAGACGGGTTGGTAAAGCTGCGGGGAGAGAATCATCATTTGAGACTGTCATATTTGTTAACGTAATTTTAGCGAAAATGAATTGCCGCGTACCGGAAGTGGGGAAAATGGTCGGCCATGTTTGATGGTAATGCACTATATGACTAGGCATGATGCGCACTTCCTGTTTGGGGCTGCAGAAGATGATTGGACCACTAGATGATGTAGTGTAGGGTCAAGGGTTAGAACTGAGTGATGTGATTGGAGAGAGAGAGAGAGAGAGAGAGAGAGAGAGAGAGAGAGAGAGGTGAGAGAGAGAGAGAGGGGTTAGAGAGAGAGATGATGAGAAGTGAGAGAGAGATGAGAGAGAGATGAGAGAGAGGTGAGAGAGAGATGAGAAGGAGAAGTGAGAGAGAGATGAGAGAGATAGACAGACAGGGAAACAGACAGACAGGCAAAAAGAGATATATACACGGACAGAGAGAGAGAGACAGACAGAGAGAGATTGACGGGCAGTCAGACAGAGAAACATGTAGAGTGACGGACAGACAAACAGAGAGATAGATCAACGGTTAGACATAAAGAGAGAAAGGGAAGGAAATACAGACATACAGAGACAGAAAGACAGACATACAAAGACAGAAAGACAGACATAAAGAAAGAGAAAGACAAGGAAAGGAACACAGAGAGAGACGGACAGAGATATAGACAGACAGAGATATGGACAGACACACATAGTGACATAGAGAGACAGAGAGACGATCAGAGAGAGATAGACAGACAGACGGTTAGACAGACTGACAGAACGTCAGAGACGGACAGCCATAGACAGAGAGAGAGAGAGAGAGAGAGAGAGAGAGAGAGAGAGAGAGCGAGAGAGAGAGAGAGAGAGAGAGAGAGAGAGAGAGAGAGAGAGAGAGAGAGAATAAAAAGAAGTACGACAAAGGGCATATGAGAACAATATTCCACTGTCAGTCTCTGGGTATCCCACTTTATAGTACACTTCAACTAAGTGGAATATTCCCCTGTTTGGTATACTTAACCCGACAACAAAGTGGAATATTTCCCTGTTTGGTACATTTCACTCGACAACAAAGGGGAGTATTCCCCTGTTTGGTACACTTAAACCGACAACAAAGTGGAATACTACCCTGACTGGTACACTTAACTCCACAACAAAGTGGAATATTCCCCTGTCTGGTACACTTAACTCGAAAACAAAGTGGAATATTCTCATGTATGGTACAATTAACATGACAAAAAAGGGGAATATTCCAATGTAGAGTACAATTACCACAACAAAAAGCGCGATATTCCCCTGTAGAGTATAATTAGCTCGACAACATGTGGGATATTCTATTGTACAGTACAATTAACTCGACAACATGTGGGATATTCCCCTGTATAGTACAATTAACTCGACAACATGTGGGATATTCCCCTGTATAGTACAATTAACTCGACAACATGTGGGATATTCCCCTGTACAGTACAATTAACTCGACAACATGTGGGATATTCCCCTGTATAGTACAATTAACTCGACAACATGTGGGATATTCCCCTGTATAGTACAATTAACTCGACAACATGTGGTATATTCTATTGTACAGTACAATTAACTCGACAACATGTGGGATATTCCCCTGTATAGTACAATTAACTCGACAAAACAAAGTGGAATTTTTCCCTGTAGAGTAAACTTAACTCGACAACATGTGGGATATTCCCCTGTAGAGTACAATTAACTCGACAACATGTGGGATATTCCCCTGTATAGTACAATTAATTCGACAACAAAGTGGAATGTTTCCCTGTAGAGTAAGCTTAATCGACAACATGTGGGATATTCCCCTGTAGAGTACAATTAACTCGACAACAAAAGTGGAATATTCCCCTGTAGAGTAAACTTATCTCTACAACATGTGGAATATTCCTTGTAGAGTAAATTTAACTCGAAAAACAAAGTGGAATATTCCCCTGTAGAGTATACTTAACTCGACAACAAAGTGGAATATTCCCATGGAGAGTAAATTTAACTCGACAACAAAGTGGAATATTCAACTGTATAGATGGTGTGGGTGGATAGGTGTGCGCGCGGGAGTGCGGGCATACGAACGCGTGGTAGAGTGCAAGCAAGCCTACAGGACGTGTGTTGGTTCGCGTTTGAGTAAACCTTTTTCCAAGGAAATATATTAATAGCCATTTAAGTAGTAACCAAATAGGTATAATCTCATATTAATAAGTAATCTAACTTGTAGATATAGGCGTGTAGGCACCAGACACATAGCTAGCTACCAATGTAGGGAACTAGCCAAGTAAGTAACTGACCATATAAGCAACTTGCCATGTACGTAAGTGACCATGTAAGCAACTTGCCACGTACGTCGGTAACCATGAAGGTAACTAGCCACGTCAGTAATTAGTCATTCAAGTGTTTAGCCCAGTGGTTCTTAACCTGTGAGGACTCCCCCCCCCCCCTTTCCAGTGGGGGGGGGGGGATTAAGATTATTTCAAATCACGTTAATACAAGAACCGATCACTTGATATTGTTTTCTCCTCCATACTTTACGGTTCTGTACTTCTCGCCCTTCTTAAATTCGTTTTATAACGTAAGTAGACCCGCAAATCACGTTTTATGTCTAGACCTATTCTAGTATGTGTTATTAAATTTAGCTGCCATTTTTACGTATACTGTGTAGGAGCGGGGAGGAGAGGGGGGGGGTTATAGAGAGGAAATACGAAAGGAGAGGAAGGGATGACGTTCTGAAAATATGGTGAAGGGGTACATGGGCTAAAAATGGTTGAGAACCATTGGCCTAGCCACTTTAGTAATTTGTCATACAGGTGCCTAACCACTTTAGTAATTTGTCATACAGGTGCCTAGCCACTTTAGTAATTTGTCATACAGGTGCTTAGCCACTTTAGTAATTTGTCATACAGGTGCCTAGCCACTTTAGTAATTAGTCATACAGGTGCCTAGCCACTTTAGTAATTAGTCATATAGGTGCCTAGACACTTTAGTAATTAGTTATACAGGTGCCTAGCCACTTTAGTAATTAGTCATACAGGTGCCTAGCCACTTTAGTAATTAGTCATACAGGTGCCTAGCCACTTTAGTAATTAGTCATACAGGTGCCTAGACACTTTAGTAATTAGTCATAAAGGTGCCTAGACACTTTAGTAATTAGTCATACAGGTGCCTAGACACTTTAGTAATTAGTCATACAGGTGCCTAGCCACTTTAGTAATTAGTCATACAGGTGCCTAGACACTTTAGTAATTAGTCATACAGGTGCCTAGCCACTTTAGTAATTAGTCATACAGGTGCCTAGACACTTTAGTAATTAGTCATACAGGTGCCTAGCCACTTTAGTAATTAGTCATACAGGTGCCTAGCCACTTTAGTAATTAGTCATACAGGTGCCTAGCCACTTTAGTAATTAGTCATACAGGTGCCTAGCCACTTTAGTAATTAGTCATACAGGTGCTAGCCACTTTAGTAATTAGTCATACAGGTGCCTAGATACTTTAGTAATTAGTCATACAGGTGCCTAGCCACTTTAGTAATTAGTCATACAGGTGCCTAGACACTTTAGTAATTAGTCATACAGGTGCCTAGCCACTTTAGTAATTAGTCATACAGGTGCCTAGCCACTTTAGTAATTAGTCATACAGGTGCCTAGCCACTTTAGTAATTAGTCATACAGGTGCCTAGCCACTTTAGTAATTAGTCATACAGGTGCCTAGCCACTTTAGTAATTAGTCATACAGGTGCCTAGACACTTTAGTAATTAGTCATACAGGTGCCTAGCCACTTTAGTAATTAGTCATACAGGTGCCTAGACACTTTAGTAATTAGTCATACAGGTGCCTAGCCATTTTAGTAATTAGTCATACAGGTGCCTAGCCACTTTAGTAATTAGTCATACAGGTGCCTAGCCACTTTAGTAATTAGTCATACAGGTGCCTAGACACTTTAGTAATTAGTCATACAGGTGCCTAGCCACTTTAGTAATTAGTCATACAGGTGCCTAGACACTTTAGTAATTAGTCATACAGGTGCCTAGACACTTTAGTAATTAGTCATACAGGTGCCTAGACACTTTAGTAATTAGTCATACAGGTGCCTAGCCACTTTAGTAATTAGTCATACAGGTGCCTAGCCACTTTAGTAATTAGTCATACAGGTGCCTAGCCACTTTAGTAATTAGTCATACAGGTGCCTAGCCACTTTAGTAATTAGTCATTCAGGTGCCTAGCCACTTTAGTAATTAGTCATACAGGTGCCTAGACACTTTAGTAATTAGTCATACAGGTGCCTAGCCACTTTAATAATTAGTCATACAGGTGCCTAGACACTTTAGTAATTAGTCATACAGGTGCCTAGACACTTTAGTAATTAGTCATACAGGTGCCTAGACACGTAAATAATTAGTCATACAGGTGCCTAGACACGTAAATAATTAGTCATACAGGTGCCTAGACACTTTAGTAATTAGTCATACAGGTGCCTAGCCACTTTAGTAATTAGTCATACAGGTGCCTAGACACTTTAGTAATTAGTCATACAGGTGCCTAGACACTTTAGTAATTAGTCATACAGGTGCCTAGACACGTAAATAATTAGTCATACAGGTGCCTAGACACGTAAATAATTAGTCATAAAGGTGCCTAGACACGTAAATAATTAGTCATAAAGGTGCCTAGACACGTAAATAATTAGTCATAAAGGTGCCTAGACACGTAAATAATTAGTCATAAAGGTGCCTAGACACGTAAATAATTAGTCATAAAGGTGTCGAACTACTAAGTACACTATTTGTACACATGGTCCACAGCCATCCCGAGGTAGTAGTTGAAAGAACCAAAGCTCCCGCACAGTACATTTGACCACACTTGTACAGATGATAAACATGTACAGAAGATACACTTGTACAGATGATACACTTGTACAGATGATAAACATGTACAGATGATACACTTGTACAGATGATACACTTGTACAGATGATAAACATGTACAGAAGATACACTTGTACAGATGATACACTTGTACAGATGATAAACATGTACAGAAGATACACTTGTACAGATGATACACTTGTACAGATGATATACTTGTACAGATGATACACTTGGGCAGATAATATACTTGTACAGATAAGTAAGTGCAGATGATACATGTGTACAGATGATACACGTGTACAGATGACCAACATATACTGTACAGATGATAAACATGTACAGAAGATAAACATGCACAGAAGATAAACATGCACAGATGATAAACATGCACAGATGATAAACTTGTGCCGATGATACACTTGTACAGATGACAAACTTGTACAGATGACAAACTTGTACAGATGACAAACTGTTACAGATCATATCTTTGTATAGATGATAAACTTTTACAAAATTTGTACAGAAAATAAACGTGTACAGATGATAAACTTGTTTATCATCTGTACAAGTTTATCAGCTGTACATTTTCAACTATAATGTCGACGGACGCGCGTACATTTATTTGCTGACACTAAGCACAGCCGATAGCGACGTCCGTTTACTTGTTCGTCCTGTAACGGTCTGCGAGAAGGTTCTAGACGCGAGATGGTAGAAATCCATTTGCTGATTAACTGAGTTCACTGGCTATATGAAAATTGGCCACAACATGAACAGTTAGGTCAGTGGCTATAGGAAACGAACATTTAGGTCTCTGGTTATAGGATATGTGGCCACAACTTGAACAGTCATGTCACACTGGCTGTAGGAAATGTGGCCACAACTTGAACAGTTGTCACCCTGGCTGTAGGAAATGTGGCTACAACTTGAACAGTTAGGTCAGTGGCTATAGGAAACGAACATTTAGGTCTCTGGCTATAGGAAATGTGGCCACAACTTGAACAGCTATATCACACTGGCTGTAGGGAATGTGGCCACAACTTGAACAGTTAGGTCAGGTGCTATAGGAAACGAACATTTAGGTCTCTGGCTATAGGATATGTGGCCACAACTTGAACAGCTTTGTCACTGGCTATAGGAAACTTGAACAGTTAGGTCTCTGGATATAGGAAATGTAGCCACAACTTGAGCAGTTTTGACACTGGCTATAGGAAACTTGAACAGTTAGGTCTCTGGATATAGGAAATGTAGCCACAACTTGAGTAGTTTTGACACTGGCTATAGGAAACTTGAACAGTTAGGTCTCTGGATATAGGAAATGTAGCCACAACTTGAGCAATTTTGACACTGGCTATAGGAAACTTGAACAGTTAGGTCTCTGGATATAGGAAATGTAGCCACATCTTGAGCAGTTTTGACACTGGCTATAGGAAACTTGAACAGTTAGGTCTCTGGATATAGGAAATGTAGCCACAACTTGAGCAGTTTTGACACTGGCTATAGGAAACGTGAACAGTTAGGTCTCTGGATATAGGAAATGTAGCCACAACTTGAGCAATTTTGACACTGGCTATAGGAAACTTGAACAGTTAGGTCTATGGATATAGGAAATGTAGCCACAACTTGAGCAGTTTTGACACTGGATATAGGAAACTTGAACAGTTAGGTCTCTGAATATAGGAAATGTAGCCACAACTTGAGCAGTTTTGACACTGGCTATAGGAAACTTGAACAGTTAGGTCTCTGGATATAGGAAATGTAGCCACAACTTGAGCAATTTTGACACTGGCTATAGGAAACTTGAACAGTTAGGTCTCTGGATATAGGAAATGTAGCCACAACTTGAGCAATTTTGACACTGGCTATAGGAAACTTGAACAGTTAGGTCTCTGGATATAGGAAATGTAGCCACAACTTAAGCAGTTTTGACACTGGCTATAGGAAACTTGAACAGTTAGGTCTCTGGATATAGGAAATGTAGCCACAACTTGAGCAGTTTTGACACTGGCTATAGGAAACGTGAACAGTTAGGTCTCTGGATATAGGAAATGTAGCCACAACTTGAGCAATTTTGACACTGGCTATAGGAAACTTGAACAGTTAGGTCTCTGGATATAGGAAATGTAGCCACAACTTGAGCAGTTTTGACACTGGATATAGGAAACTTGAACAGTTAGGTCTCTGAATATAGGAAATGTAGCCACAACTTGAGCAGTTTTGACACTGGCTATAGGAAACTTGAACAGTTAGGTCTCTGGATATAGGAAATGTAGCCACAACTTGAGCAGTTTTGACACTGGCTATAGGAAACTTGAACAGTTAGGTCTCTGGATATAGGAAATGTAGCCACAATTTGAACACTTATGTCATGGGGTATGGGAAACTTGAACAGTTATGTCATTGGCTGCGGGAAATGTGGCCACAACTTGAGCAGTTTTGACACTGGCTATAGGAAACTTGAACAGTTAGGTCTCTGGATATAGGAAATGTAGCCACAACTTGAGCAGTTTTGACACTGGCTATAGGAAACTTGAACAGTTAGGTCTCTGGATATAGGAAATGTAGCCACAACTTGAGCAGTTTTGACACTGGCTATAGGAAACCTGAACAGTTAGGTCTCTGTATATAGGAAATGTAGCCACAATTTGAACAGTTATGTCATGGGGTATGGGAAACTTGAACAGTTATGTCATTGGCTGCGGGAAATGTGGCCACAACTTGTGTAGATTGAAATATTGAATTTCGAATAGATTGAAACACTGCATATTGAGTAGATGAAAATACTAAATGTCAAATAGATTGAAACACTGAATGTCGAGTAGAATGAAATACTAGATGTCTAGTAGATTCTTCTTCTTCTTCTTCTTCTTCTTCTTCTTCTTCTTCTTCTTCTTCTTCTTCTTCTTCTTCTTCTTCTTCTTCTTCTTCTTCTTCTTCTTCTTCTTCCTCTGCTGCTGCATTCATCCGGAATGTTTTTTCAGACATAATTGCGTTGTGCCCGGTTATGCGCCCGTAGGCCGACACATCCAACTTCAGCGGACGTTTGTTGGCCAGGTTAGCCTTCCCGGGTGTTTCGAAGGACTTTCGACTCTCACTGTTGTGGTGCCGTCCACATCCCTGCTGGTCAAGTTAGAACGGTCGAAGACATTACGGTCAACCCTTAAGGGAAGGCAGGGGCAGACCATGGGCATTATCCGCCATCCAAGGAGGCTTCCATAATTGCAGAGCCGACACATAGCGCTCTGGTGCTGGGCTCACCCAAGGAATCACCACGTCCTGCACATGGCTGCTTCACTTCCTCACTTCCATATATTCGGCATTTCGTTCGCCACAGGCCGCTCCCCGCGCAAACCAGGGGAGGTCAGGATGCAAACGACATTCACTCAGCGATCTTCCAGTAGATTGAAATACTGAATGTCCAGGAAAATGAAATACTGGATGTCCAGTAGATTGAAATACTTTATGTCCAGTAAATTGAAATACTGGATGTCGAACAAACCGATCAAAAGCCGCGTAGACGGTAAGATTGAATGTCTAGTAAATGTGATATGACTGAATGTCCAATCATGGTAAGATTAAATGCTAAGAAATTTAAAGATTAAATGTCGTCTATAAAAACAGTAGGTTATATGTGGAGTGAATGGTCTATATAAATTCAACGGTAACAACACTAAATGACCTGTCAAAAGCACTACATTTATTCGGAATACATCACTAAATAGTGCATGATTTATAAACACATACGCACTATGAAACACGTAGAAAAGGAAATGGCAGAACTCTTGAGTAGAGAGATAACAATGGCGCACGGACGCCATGTCAAGTGTGAGTAACTCTCAGCCTCAGACGAAATGCCTTCCAGAATAACAGCCCTTTGCTTTGACCTTTCACAGTAATCATGACCTTGCCACACTCAGCCTTGATGACCTTGATATTTGAATTTGCATGAGATAATCATCATCAAGATGGCGGCTGTCGACGCTCTAACAAATCACAAACTGGGCGCTAACAGCTCAAGTGTGTACTTTTGATAAACGCATAAGTAAATAAATAAACATGAATTGATTGGCAGCGAAAGTGTAGAACTCACTAAACACTTTAGACGGGCACTGTGGAAATTTGAAGTATGTTATTTCAAATCACGTGAGTCCGAGTTCTTGAAGGAGGCGAGGGCGCTGAATATGTCTCCAAATAATTATAGTTGTTTAAAAAGGTTTAATGGTACGAGGATCGACTTCATCGCATCCCATGTGGCTCAGTCTCTTTATGCAAGGCGGCATGTGGAAAGTGTCGCACAGAGCACGAACTCATTAGCTCCAGCGACGACCCTCAGGAGTCTCAATGTAAAATGCACTCGTGAACCGAACGACATGTCACGGAACCGAACCCATAAATTTTGGATTAATAAAATGGAAGACACTGCAGTATGATAATTGACGGCACAATTGAAAGAAGAGAGAGAGAGAGAGAGAGAGAGAGAGAGAGAGAGAGAGAGAGAGAGAGAGAGAGAGAGAGAGAGAGAGAGAGAGAGACAAAGAAACAGACAGGAAAAAAGAGAGAGGCGGCTTGCCAGCCATCTAGAAAGACAGCTAGACAATACAGACAGAAAAACGCGAGAGAGAGAGAGAGAGAGAGAGAGAGAGAGAGAGAGAGAGAGAGAGAGAGAGAGAGAGACAGACAGACAGACAGACAGACAGACAGAGACAGAGAGACAGAGACAGAGACAGAGAGAGCGACAGACAGACAGACAGACAGACAGGAAATAAGAGAGAGACGGCTTGCTAGCCATCTAGAAAGACACTTAGACAATATAGACAGAAACACGACAGACAGAACGAACGGACAAACGGACTTTATTTTTGAAGGGTAACAAATTGGGCACGCAGGCCCGTCTTACATTCGGCCCTTCCAATCACTCATCTTTCGTTCATCAATAGTGAATAGGAAACACATTGTCAAAATAATTTTGTAAACATAAACAATGCATATTACCATGTTATGAGACACATTCACCACCCACCCACACATCCCCCATTCACCAGCACATCCCCCACCCAACCACACACACACACCCCAGGCACACATACATTCCCCCACCCATCCACCACATCCCCACACCTACACGTCTCCCCACCCACACACACACCCACCAACCACACATCCCATCCACCCACACCCCAAGCATACATACATTTCCCAAGCCACACATCCCCCACCCACACACATCTCCCCACCCACTTACATATCCTCCATCCGTCCCATTACCCACCAACAATCACCCACCCACATATCCTCCTCCACCCACACACATCCAACCACCCAGCCAAACACACATCCCTCACGCACACACACATATCCCCGCCATCTCACATATCCCGCACCTACCCACACACAAATTCCGCACCCACCCACATAATCTCCCATCTCCCCCAGCCCACTCACAGATCCCGAGCCCACCCATACAAACATCCCCCACTATCTCCTAAACTACACACACTCACCCATCCACATATTCTCTACCCATCCACACATCCCCCACCCAATCATCCCGCAACCAAACATTCCTTAACCACACATCCCTCAACCACACAACCGTACCCATATACAATCACCCACCCACACATCCTCTACCCACCCACCCATCCCTTAACCACACACTCCAACCCATATACACACACATCCCCACCAACACACACACACACACACATCTCCCCACCCATACACACATTCCTCACACACATCCTCACACACGTACTTATCCCCCAACCACTAACACCCACACATCCCTCACTCACTCATCAACACATACATCTCCCACCTACCCACCCACACTCACACACCCCATCCACCCCTCCAAACACACATCCCCCACCCTCACACACATCAACATCCACCCGCACAAACACACCCAACCACACCCCCACCCACCCATACACACATCCTTTATCCACACCCATCTTCCCTCCCACTCAACACCACACCCACACACATCCCCAAGATACATCCCTCACCCCACACACATCGCCCACACATCTCTTACCCACCCACACATCCCCCATCTACAATCCCCCTCACCACCCACACATACATCCTCCATCCAGCCACACACACCCCAATCACCCAGACACATCCCCCTCCCACATGCACATCCCCACACCCACATCCAAGACAGAAGACAGACAGACAGACAGACAGACAGACAGACAGACAGACAGACAGACAGACAGACAGACAGACAATTTTACTCAAAGACATCATCATCATCATCATCATCATCTTCCACTTCTGCCGTCAAGCGTCGTGGGGAGGAATAATTTGCGTTCCAGCGCCCGGTGGACGGCACTGGATAGTGTCATTCCGTGAGGTTGTACAATGTCTCTGATGTCGTCAATCCATTTTCTTCTTGGACTCCTCGTGGTCTTGTCGCAGATGATCTTTGATGTAAGGCCAGTGATGGTAGTTGTTGATGTTGCATTCTAACGGCATGGCCAAACCACTTGATCTTCTGTCTGTCAATAAATGTGGCACAAGGTGTTGATCCCACAGTCTGTCTGATAGTAGCATTTCTTACTCGGTCTCGGATTGTTAAGTTGGCAGCTCTCCTCAGGCATCTCATTTCGCAGGTGTTGATTTTGCGAAGGTGTAATTTGGATAAAGTCCAGGTTTGAGATTGGTAGCATAGGGTTGGTGTGAATATGCTGTTTATTCTCTGTCGTTTTGCGGACATGGGTATGTTTGGATGTTTCAGTAAGGGTGATAGTTACATGAAGATTCATAAACAGCGATGAAAAGTAGCATCAAAATTGAAACTATGAAGCGAAAAATAACTAGGAAGCCTTAAAAAGTTAGTTGCATATCCTTTACAGGACGTCGCAGTCGACCCCGGCATTTATGGATGTTCATGATTTCTTGGCAAGTTTACGTTCAGTAGTTTGCCACTGTGGTGTAGGGTAAAGAGGGAGAGACACTACCTCACGGAGAGTGGCAGCCATATCCCATGGGATAGACCAGGATCCTATTTGGTTCCCATCTCTTTACCTAGCTCATGTATGGCTCCACGGATACCGCTTGTGTACGGCGGTGGCCACACCACGGACAACAATCATGGCTGGCTGGCTAAACTACATGAGTGAAGTAGGGGTAATATCCTACTAAGGCAGTGGTTCTCAACCTTTTTTGGCCCGTGCCCCCCTTTACCATATTTTTAGAACGTCATCACCCCCTCCCCTTTTCGTATTTCCTGCCTAAAAATTTGGCCCGTGCCCCCCTTCATCATATTTTCAGAACTTCATTCCTCCCTTTCGTATTTCCTACCTAAAAATCCCGCCCCCGCCCCTACACAGTATACATAATAATGGAAGCTAAATTTAATAGCACATACTAAAACAAGTCTAGACTTCCACATAAAACATGACTTTATAAATTGAATTTTAGAAGGGTGAGACGTACAGAACCGTACAGTATGAAGGGAAAAACAATATCAAGTAATCAGTACTTATATTAACGCGATCTTGAAATAATCTTAATCCCCCCCCCTGGAAACCCTAAATCCCCCCCCGGGGGGGGGAATGGGGGGGGGGGGATTCCCCACCGGTTGAGAACCACTGTACTAAGGGAATGTCCGTCCCTAGTACACAGAGACTGGGGGGGGGTGGAGATGGCGGATGAATCTAAACAGATCAACGGCTTCGAAAGCGAAACAGCAGAGTGTGTGGCACACATGAGGCGTGTTCAGGACACGATAGTGAACATTGCTGGCCATCGTGGAAGAGATTGTGACCTCACCATGTAATATCCCAAAGACAGCAATGGTAATTCAACAAGAAAAAAGCGATACAGGTAATTCTTGGCCCCCTGGAGATGAGCCTGTTGTAAATATTCACAGGGAAGAGACAACTCCTAAAGTGAATAAGGAAGTGCATAATGACGACTGCATCCCAAATTCTTTTAAAAGGGTGCATTCTGTCAATACCTACCTGAAAAGTAGAAGGACAAGTCTGAGAATTGGTACGTGGACCTTATATCAAGCAGGGAAGTTTGATAACCTTATTGTAGAAGCAAAAAACATGAGTTTAGATATCTTATTATTTAATTTAATGCGTATTTGAAACAAGATGGACAGATACAAGTTAAATAAGGAGAGAAGATTACGTATTCATTAATTCAGGAGGAGATCATCACGAGAGAGGAGTAGGAATTTTAGTAAAACGAGATTTAGAGAAAAATATTAGTGGATTCTGGACTCATAAAGATAAGATGATACTTCTCAAAATTAAGGCAAGACCGTTCAACATAGTAATTCTTCAGACATATACTCCGGCAACTGATTACAGTGATGAACAGTTAGAAGAATACTATGAAGACCTACAACAAACACTGGCAGTTGTAAAATCATCAGAGGTCCTAACTGTCATGGGAGACATGAACGCAAACGTTGGAAAAAATAAATATAAGCAGATAGTAGGGCAATATCGTATGGGGAAGAGAAACAACAGAGGAGACCGGCTGATACAGTTCTCTGACGAAAACAATCTGATTGTTTGCAACACATTCTTTCAACATAACCATAGGAAACTGTATACCTGGAAAAGCCCTGGAGATAGAACAAGAAACCAAATTGACAACATTATGATTAGAAATAGATTTAAAAACAATGTTAAATATGTCAAAACATACCCTGGTGCTGATATCAACTCTGACCATAATCCTGTAGTTTTAAAATTACAAGTAAAACTTAAAAACCCAGGAATAAGAAAATCGAAGACACCTCAAATAGATATATCGGCAATGAAACAACCAGAAATAAGTCAACTATACCTAATTGAAGTCAAAAATAGATATGATGGGCTGATCATTGAAAGTAAGGAACAATATCGACGTGAAAATCGCGAGGATAAAATTAATACAAAATGGGAAAGTGTAAAAACCAGTATTCAGATTGCAAATACCACCTTGCCAGTGAAGATTAATAAGAAAAAACAATTATGGATAACCGATGAAAGCTTGAGTAAAATGACTCAAAGAAAGAAAGCAAAGAACACTCCAGAGTATTTAGTAATAGATAGCAAAATACGTCACATGTGCAGAGTTGACAAAGAGGTGTGGCTGCAGAAACATTGCAAAGAAATAGAGGATCTGGAAATAAAACACAATTCGTAAGAATTACATGAACATATGAAAAGATTTACAAAGAAGAAAAATAATATAATAGGAAACGGTTGTCTCAGAGGAAAAAATTGAGAAATTATAATTAGTAACACTTACATAATAAAAATAGTACACAGAAGATTTATTCTGAGACAACAGGGTCAATAGACCAACATTATATAATACTCAAGATGGACTAAAAATATTAACGGCTGAAGTAGAAAAGGCTATTAAAAAGATGAAAGAAGGAAAGGCTGAAGGTCCTGGCAAGATAACAACAGAGATGATAACATCCTTATCCAGCTTTGGCATTGAAACTATCACAGAATTATGTAATGATATCTATAATACTGGGTACATCCCCCAAGGATTTGAAAACATCATTTTCATCACACTACCGAAGAAGCCAGGAGCTGTTGACTGTGAGGATTACAGAACTATTAGCTTAATGAGTCACATAACTTAGATACTACTCAAGGTCATACAAGAAATAATTCAACATAAAATAGATGAGGAAGTAGCTGAAGAACAATTTGGGTTCCGCAAAAACAGCGGCACCAGAGAAGCAATTATCTGTTTGAGGATATTAATTGAAAAAATATATAGAAGTTCAAAATAGTATATATGTTTGTTTTATAGACTACAAGAAAGGTTTTGATAGAGTACAACATGAACGACTAATTACGTGCCTTCAAGACATAGGAGTAGACGGAAAAGACATCAGACTTATTAGTAACTTGTACTGGGAACAAGTGGCGTCTATTAGATGCGGTAATAACTATTCGTTGCCTAAAGAGATAAAAAGAGGAGTACTGCAGGGATGTGTACTGTCCCCAAACCTCTTCAACCTATACACAGAAAGAATGTTTAAACAAGTTGAAATGCCTGGACTTAACATCAATGGAAGAATTATAAACAATCTTAGATATGCTGACGATACCGTGTTACTAGCAGAAAGTGAGCAAGAGTTGCAAGACCTAATGGAAGAAGTAAACAGGTACAGTGCAGAATGTGGCTTAGATATTAACATCCAAAAACACAAAAACTATGATAATTACCAGTGAAAAGGAAAGGTCATCAATGAAAATCACAGAAATTGGGAGATACTAGAACAAGTAACAAGTTTTTCTTGTCTTGGACATATAATAACAGACGATGGCAGAAGTGAAATGGAAATCAAAAAGAAAATAGGAATGGCCAAAAATGCTTTCAACGGCATGAATCTGTATTAACATCTAGAGAGATTAATAACGCATTAAAAATTAGAATTGTTAAATGCTACGTATATTCAACGTTACTGTATGGCGCGGAAGCCTGGACATTGAACAAGCAACTAGAAAGTCGCATAGAAGCCCTGGAGATGTGGATATAGAGACGATTAGGTCGTATTTCATGGAAACAAAAACAATCAAATGCAGAGGTCCTAGAAAAACTGGGAATGAAGAGAGAGTTGATGAAAGAAATAAAGAGGAGACAAGTGAAATATTCTGGTCACGTCAAAAGACATGATACTCTTATAAAAACCATACTGGAAGGCAAGGTTAAGGGCAAGTGAGCAAGAGGTAGACAACGACACAAGTGGGAGGATAACATCAAGAGATGCATGAGCATCAGCCTGACAGAATGTACAGTCAGGGCGAGAGACAGACAGTGTTGGAGATCCATTGCGGCCAATCTTCATTGCGGAGACGGTATCTGATTGATTGATTGAGTTTGCCACTGCTTTCTGAACGACCGGCAACCATATAATTTTCAGAAAAATATCCAAGCAGGGCGATCTGTTGTCAAATCGCATGCAGCTGTGTTTCGAATGCGGGTGTGCGGGATTACGAACTGCGTAAGTAACGCTTCGCCACGGAGCCGTCGGAAGCCTTAAACATAATACAAAATAATTTATGAGATACTTGATGCGAGTTGAGCAGGAGAAATCAATCGGTATTTACAAATCCCCAGGAGTAGGCCTTACAAAACGTGCTCTGGCAAAACAGCAACATTATAGAAACCACACATAGATGTACAGTATAAAATGACTTGAAAGTCTCTAAGATAATTATGGAGGGAAGTGTGCATGGGATGCGAGAAGAGGAAGACCACAACGTTGGTGGAATTCAAGGTGTGAAAGATATTTACTCATGAACCAAGAGAGGCAGGACATATGAGACAGGACATCTGGCTTATGACAGGGAGAAATTCAGAACGACTTAAACAAGGGTAGTACTACACAAGACAGGCGACTGGGTATTGAACATCAATATATGAGGTGGCTTAAAATGAAATCATCAAAAGTGTGATCTAAATTACAATAATCATGCCGTTGTCTTGTAACCTGTCAATATTGTTGTTAAGGATGTCAAGAGAGTTTAGCTCGTGACATCACGGCGCAGACGAACACGGTGACGCCATAAGATAGTTTAAAAATGGCCGTCCCACTTTTGGCTTGCACCAAATAGGAGTAGCGTTCTGTTATATGTTTTTTGATCAGTTAAGAGATGAAACCTATAGAATCGGCGAATAAAGGCCCAGTATGGTGATGCATGCTTGTCAGTCAGGTGTATAAATAGAGTAGGACATTTCAAAACGGCGCGACATCTGTGGCAGACTGTTTACGACCCGACCCGGTCATTTAATTTTTAATCACACTTTTAAGGTTTTCATTTGGAAACCATTAAAATAATTAATCCCTAATGCTTACCAGCACATTAAACTAAAACCTGAGAGAAATATAACTGAACCAAAATAAAAGACCACGAAGAGTGAAATTAGAAATCAGGCATGACGGTTTTTTTTCTTTCTTTCTTTTATCTTTTTTTTTGGGGGGGGGGGGGTAGGGGGGGGGGTTGTTTGCAGAAAACAACAAGCACTCATTAACACCTACAAAACAAGGTGGGGTTAATAAGCAAACCAAGGCCAATGCACATTTCCTTCACTATGCAACTCCACCTCTATCTTGGAGATAATCTCGCTGCTGCGAATGCGTGCTGGAGGCATTTGAAAATCTCCCGCCGACAATTCAGGCTGCAGTGTGCACTTGAAACGCTCAGAGCCGAGCGGTTGGTCAAGGGCTTCTGAGCGATTGCATCAACACTGGAAACCGATGCTGCTTTCTTCTTGTGCCAGTGGTAATTTTGAAATAGAATCATCGAGATGTATGCTGGAGGGGTAATAATGATGATGATGATGATTGGCAGAGTTCACTGGATGTATGATTGAAGGAGCGATCATACTGGTAGAGTTCACTGGATGCATGATTGAAGGAGCGATGATACTGGTAGAGTTCAGTGTATGTGTGATAGAAGGAGCGATCGTGATATTGGTAGTGTTCAGTGGATGTGTGACAGAAGGAGCAATAATATTGATAGAGTTCACTGGATGTGTGACAGAAGGAGCGATCGTGATATTGGTAGAGTTCACTGGATGAGTGACAGAAGGAGCGCTGATATTGGTAGAGTTCACTGGATGTGTGACAGAAGGAGCGCTGATATTGGTAGAGTTCACTGGATGTGTGATAGAAGGAGCACTGATATCGGTAGAGTTCACTGGATGTGTGATAGAAGGGGCACTGATATTGGTAGAGTTCACTGGATGTGTGATAGAAGGAGCACTGATATTGGTAGAGTTCACTGGATGTGTGACAGAAGGGGCACTGATATTGGTAGAGTTCACTGGATGTGTGATAGAAGGGGCACTGATATTGGTAGAGTTCACTGGATGTGTGACAGAAGGAGCGCTGATATTGGTAGAGTTCACTGGATGTGTGATAGAAGGGGCACTGATATTGGTAGAGTTCACTGGATGTGTGATAGAAGGAGCACTGATATTGGTAGAGTTCACTGGATGTGTGATAGAAGGAGCACTGATATTGGTAGAGTTCACTGGATGTGTGATAGAAGGAGCACTGATATTGGTAGAGTTCACTGGATGTGTGATAGAAGGAGCACTGATATTGGTAGAGTTCACTGGATGTGTGATAGAAGGAGCACTGATATCGGTAGAGTTCACTGGATGTGTGATAGAAGGAGCACTGATATCGGTAGAGTTCACTGGATGTGTGACAGAAGGAGCGCTGATATTGGTAGAGTTCACTGGATGTGTGATAGAAGGAGCACTGATATCGGTAGAGTTCACTGGATGTGTGACAGAAGGAGCGCTGATATTGGTAGAGTTCACTGGATGTGTGATAGAAGGGGCACTGATATTGGTAGAGTTCACTGGATGTGTGATAGAAGGAGCACTGATATTGGTAGAGTTCACTGGATGTGTGATAGAAGGAGCACTGATATTGGTAGAGTTCACTGGATGTGTGATAGAAGGAGCGATGATGATACTGGTACAGTTCAGTGGATTTATGATGGAAGGTACTTATGCCGATTAACAGAATCCACTTATTATATGACGAAGAGTTCAGTGGCTTTTTAAAAAAATCCTATATGGCTCGGTCTCTTTTCACGAACAGCTTGCCGAAAGCCCTCTCAGAGCACGAATTCCGTGTCTCCAGCAACGACCCCTGGGAGGTCTCCAAACAATCTGCACTCCTGAACCAAAATGGCGGTGTCCAACAACTAACCCGAGAACTTGGCATCGCAAGGAAGGAGGCTTGACCATTCGGCCACGGAGATGCCCGATGATGATCTACATGTTATAAGAACCAAGTAAATAAGCGAAGACCTAACAACATACGGAGATTAGAAGTAAAGGCAAATAAAGGAAGCCTTAAAACATACGGAGATTAGAAGTAAAGGTAAGTGAATCTTACGGAGTATGCATGGATGGAGCGGCATGGGAAAGCAAAGAATGGGACGGCTTGAAGTGTGTTGGCTGAGGGCCTTTGCCTCGGTGAGCGAAAGAAGACGTAGAAGACAAATCACAAGAACACTGGAATGTGAAATAACAAGTTCGCCCGGAAAATAACGACCATTATTCTGGAAAGTATGGAAGCGAACAATTCAACATGGGGCGAAAATTCTGCACCAGGAGTTTGTTCGCCAGATCTTTATACTATTGATCACCGACAAAGAAACTAGCAAATTATCGGAATTTACAAAACTCGCAGGAGTATAATCATGACTTTGTCGATATAAGGAGCCATTGAAAGGCAAGCAAGATAATTACATTGCTGGTGCAGATTCCAAGCCCGTGCCGGCAGTTTATCCTAAATCACATACTAAATCGGCAACCACTTGGCAACAATTAGGTTTTAATTAAAACTATTCGTGAGCACATTGTGGGAATGGGGCGGGATCAAGTCTGAACTTTGGCTGCGCTATTTTTGATATTTGATAACTGGTTGGGTTCGTTTTGTACTGTAATATGAGAGCAGTGGAGAAATGTCGATGTTGAAGAATCGGTGTTGGAAATTTACAGCTTGATTCGGATTTACGCAATTGTACCCGCCCGATTCCCGCGGTTAACTCTTTTAGCTCCTAAACAGATGTTGCAATAGCTGCGCTGAGAGTCTAAGCTCTACTGGAAGATAGAAGAGGGAGGAGGAGTGTTCAAATTACGTGTGGCTATTGTTTAAACACAACACAATCAGTCAATCAATCAGGTGCCATCTCCACAATGAAGGCTGGCTGCAATGGGTGGCCAACACTGACTCTCGCCCTGACAATACAAGACAGCAAATAACTAAATATATCACATGTCTAGGATATACTAATACAAAACGAGCTTAGCGTACCCAGCAGCTCATTTATTTATTTATTTAGAGTAATTACTCGACAGATCATCCTCACCGCACATCGAACCATTCAGTCCATAAGTGCTCGGATCCCCTCCTCAGTAAATCCCGCAGCGTGTAGCGGCTAACGATACCAGTCGTGTTGGTCTACTAATCTACTTTGGCTTCCTGCGTAATGCTCTTGTCTGGGCACATCTCTTTTAACTTGTTGTTCTCGAAGTCTGACCATAGTTATAGATTCACAGTCAGCACTTGGTTATCCAAACGTCTTACATCTCATAGAGCATTCAGTGTATCAGTGTATCGTCCCACTTCCATAGTAGCCTTACCTGCAAACCTGCTCATTTCCTTGTACACCCGCACGCCCTGGCACGAAAATGAAACTAATCTTTGTGCCCGCTGTGACCGCTCCAGAGACAAACAACCACTGTCTTCAGGTCCAACCCATCTCCACCTTCCTTAGCATTCTCATTGAGTCACCAAAGAAGTTCAGCTGTGGAACAATCTTCCACCAGAAATCAAACACATCACCAATTCCTACTTCACAAACTATTCAAACACTATCTCAGTAGAGAATACCTACCCCCTTAATAATAAAATAACTGTTCGTTCCACACACCACTGACCTCTCGTTCAGACAGCGATGGCAAACTGCTGAAAGTAAAATTACCTAGAAAATCGACCCGCAGTTGAACGCAACGTGCTGTAAAGAAAAGACATGCAAGATTTTTTATGCAAAACAACTCGACTTCTACCATCCCTGACAGAACCTCGCACCCCCAAGTAAGCCTCGACCACAGGCCCAGATTTGTATGTTAAAAGTGAATATTGATAAAGGTAATTGCTCGCTCGTGACTAGGCCACTTGGCGGATCTGCTAACACTTAAACATGATAAACTTCTTCCACATTGATTTTTACTCCCGGTCTGAGTTCCTCGAAGACATCTCTGGCTTCATTGTTCTTGTTGCTGAGCTTTTTTTTTTAAAGTCAGGTCTTAGTCACATATGACTGAACTAGTGTTTAACAGTAGACGGTACTACCTGCTTTCTGTTAGCGCCGAATGTTGGGCGACGCCCACCAAACCCGACACCCCGCATTGTGCCAACGGTTTCGCAGCGCAATTGGGAGGGTACAAGCCTTATCCTGGTGCGAGGAAATGCAACCTAAATACCAAATGTCATGACAGGGCAGACCAGCAGATTCACCGATGAATTTCTATAGGTTTCACCCCTTCACTGATAAAAGAAACGGATAACAGAACGTTGCTCATCTTTGGTGCATGTCAAAAGTGGGATGGCAATCTTTAAACTGTCCTTATGACGTCACCGTAATCGTCTGCACCGTGATGTCACGTGCTAAGCAGGTTACAAGACAACGACATGATTATTGTAATTTCTATCACATTTTTAAGGTTTGCATTTTAAGCCCCCTCGTATAAGACAATAGAAAACATATAGATTTTGGGGCCTTAGTGCGGTATGGTAGGTACTGTAAGACAATTGAAAGCAGAGATATACGTGGGGTCCTAATAGGATATGATAGGTAATACATAACTCAATAGACAACATAGCTACAATTTTAAAGGCAATTCAAGACTCAATTTAAAAAACAAAAAACAGATACAATTGGGATCCTAACTGGGTAGCATTGGCAATATAATACTCAGGACACGAGCTACACTTGGGGTCTTCATGAAGCATGATGGACAATATAAGACAAAGTCTCACAGCCTCTCATGACAGTCACCTCACCTACAAGCGGTGGGCCCTGTTGCCTTCTGTAACCCAGCTAAATGGAAGTTTCATATCCCAGCAGGAAGTTGAATGCCACAGAAGACGTGTTTCAGGTGAAGTCTTTGTCCCTAATCACACAGGACAGAGATGAGTCCACACGCCCACTGACTAGATGCAACAGTCGTCATACCGGCCGCAAGGTTTCACCAGCGACCACAGGATGTCGGAACCCCCGCTTTACTCTACGGGTGAGTCCACCTTGTGTAACGCGAGTTGAGAAAGATTTACTGGCCATATAATAAATACAGTTTAAACTTGAAGCTGTGTGGAACTATCTACTGGATCTCGCCCGATGGTGTGAAAGATTTACTGGCCATATAATGAATACAGTTTAAACTTGAAGCTGTGTGGAACTATCTACTGGATCTCGCCCGATGGTGTGAAAGATTTACTGGCCATATAATGAATACAGTTTAAACTTGAAGCTGTGTGGAACTATCTACTGGATCTCGCCCGATGGTGTGAAAGATTTACTGGCCATATAATGAATACAGTTTACACTCGAAGCTGTGTGGAACTATCTACTGGATCTCGCCCGATGGTGTGAAAGATTTACTGGCCATATAATGAATACAGTTTAAACTTGAAGCTGTGTGGAACTATCTACTGGATCTCGCCCGATGGTGTGAAAGATTTACTGGCCATATAATGAATACAGTTTAAACTCGAAGCTGTGTGGAACTATCTACTGGATCTCGCCCGATGGTGTGAAAGATCTACTGGCCATATAATGAATACAGTTTAAACTTGAAGCTGTGTGGAACTATCTACTGGATCTCTCCCG
Organism: Cepaea hortensis; assembly: GCA_963921405.1. NCBI lineage: Eukaryota > Metazoa > Mollusca > Gastropoda > Stylommatophora > Helicidae > Cepaea > Cepaea hortensis. Next base: position 13,920,725 of record OY992892.1, read on the forward strand.
ATGGTGTGAAAGATTTACTGGCCATATAATGAATACAGTTTAAACTTGAAGCTGTGTGGAACTATCTACCGGATCTCGCCCGATGGTGTGAAAGCTTTACTGGCCATATAATGAATACAGTTTAAACTTGAAGCTGTGTGGAACTATCTACTGGATCTCGCCCGATGGTGTGAAAGATGTGATCACGTTCAAGCGTAAAGTTGTATGTTCTCTACGGATGAGAATGCTGTACAGTGGGTAATGAAACTGGGAAGAAACTGGAGAACGTGGTGATAAATTGGGAAGAAACTGGATAACGTAGAGAGAAATTTGGGAGGGGGAATGGTGGGTGGGGGGGGGGGGCGCTGGTCAAAGTGGAGAAAGATTGGAAAGAAACTAGGTAACGTAGAGAGAAATTGGGAAGAACTTCATAACGTGGAGAGAAATTGGGAAAACAATGGACAACTTGGAAAGAAATTGGAAAGAACTTCATAATGTAGAAAGAAACTGGAAAGAAACTAGATAACGTGGAGAGAATATGAGAAGACACTAGATAACGTGGAGAAAGAACTGGAGACGAACTTGTTGTGAATATCGAGGGCAGAAGAAACAAACCTGGAGATGAGAGCTTGCCAATGTGGCTAGATCATTCAGGTATCACGTCAGTAGTCTTTACTTGCCAGGATATTTACGGGTACTCATTTTAGGCCGGGAAGAAGGTAAAATTTTAAATATTGAGCACAACCCACTACTGGCAACGCTGATCGTATTCTGGTATGAACCTAAGGCCTATCCACGTCAATATGGAAGCACTATACTCGAGTTTCGCCCTCTTTTGAGCTCGTCAGTAGTGCATATCCCTGACCGGATCCGGAAATAAGCCCCGGATCACTGGCGTGTGAAGCGGGTGTGTAACCACGCGGCACACGTTGGACACACAGCCAAATTATCATAACAGAATATCACAACGTCACCCATCGTAGGCTATGCTCAAGATTGCCCAATCGCCGCGACTGACGTCCGTCAATCGATATTGACTATAAAATCAACCTGAAGTTGATCACAACGTCCTGCAAAGGAACATGCAGCATTTTGACCTGGGTTTTGACCTGATCTAAGGTTGTTGTTTTTTTTTAAAGTTTTATTCCGCCTCCGTGAGAATCGAACACATGGTCTCTAGGCGAGTAAGCAATTGTGCTCGCGTGTGGTGGGGGTAAAAGTGGACAGGATCCGTTCAAGAAAATGGCAACGGTTAAAAACAGGATGGGCGAACAGCGTCAATGATTTGACTGGAAGAGAATCGTATGAATGCACTATGGCGATGCAGAACAGAAGGTGGTGGGACCAATTACACCCGACCTTTAATGCCGAGATGACAGTTGGTGATGGCGTTGGTGATGGCGGTGGTGGTGATAGCGGTGGTGGCGGCGGTGGTGGTGGTGGTGGGGTGATGGTGGTGGTGGCGATGATGATAATGATAATGATGATGATGATGCTGATGGTGGTGATTAATATGCAGCTAGCTACTCCGCAGAAATTAACTGGGCAGACGGCGGCAGAAATGAAATGCAGACTTTCAGGTCGTTTCTGGTCGTGTTTAGACTCCCCTGACGGGCAACTGTGTCCAAGTCGTTTCTGGTCGTGTTTAGACTCCCCTGACGGGCAACTGTGTCCAAGTCGTTTCTGGTCGTGTTTAGAATCCCCTGACAGACAACTGTGTCTACGATTCTCTGGTGGGGGAGCTGCTGTCTAATGCACAAAGATTAGAGGTAGGGAAGTGGTTGGCCGCATCAGGGACAGGAATATCGCGAGACTTTACATATATGGCAGCAGGGTGTGTTATTGTAAACACCACTGGGGGTGGGTGGGTGGGTGGATCAAGGGGTTGATGGATTGATTGGTACATGGGCGGTTGGGTAGGCGAATGGATTGATGGATCGATGAGTTGATGGATCGATGGCTATATGGATGGCTAGATAGGTGCATGGGTGGGTAACTAACTGAGGTTTGTCAGGGTAAGTGGGTGAGGTTTGTCAGGTTAACTAAATGAGGTTTGTCAGGCTTACTAAATGAGGTTTGTCAGGCTTACTAAATGAGGTTTGTCAGGATAAGTGGGTGTGGTTTCTAGGGATGGGCAGGAGCAGTTTGAGTGGGTCGATGTGTTGGTGTGAAATTTGATGTATGGGTTTAAGTGTGCGTAGATGGCTCGATGGGTGAATGGATAATTGGGCAGATGGATGAATCGACACGTAGATTTATGGATCGATTGGCTGATTGATGGATTGAGAGGTAAATGTATGGGTGGCTAAATGAATTGATGGGTGGTAGACTGGTGGATGAATGTGTGAGTGGATACGATGGTGGATGGGTGGATGCGATCATGGATTGGTGGATGCGATGGTGAATGGGTGGATACAAAGGTGAATAAATGGGTGATGGATTAGTGTATGGGTGGACACCGAGGTAAGCAGGATCGTCGGCATACGCGAGAAAACAAAATACAGACAAACTGAAAGCAAACGACAGACAGAAGCAGACAGACAGAGGAAGGCAGGCAGAAAAGGCTGTCGGGTGAGCTGAGAGACAAACTCAGGCAGATAGACATGTTCAGACAGGCAGTCGAGTGAGCAGAGCGACAGTTAGATACGCAGACAGAGAGAGACAGACAAACAGACTCGGGCAGTTAGACAGACAGATGGAGACAGGCAGATTCAGACAGGCAGACATTCAGACAGACATACAGAGGCAATCAGACAGACAGAGAGTAAGACATGCAGACAGACAGAGAGGAAGACATGCAGACAGACAGAGAGACTCGTGCTGGCAGACAGATTCAGCGGGCAGACAGACTAAGACAGGTAGATAGATGCAGACGGCAGACAGACGTACAGACAGATGAAGGGAGGAAGGGGCGAATTACAAAAGGGCGGCAGAGACAGACAGGCAGATAGGCGGGCAGACAGGCAGGCAGGGAGACAGACAGACACGACGCACAGTTAGATCGATAAACAGATAAATGGACAGGCAGATGGACACAGAGATAGGCAGTTAAGAGTTAAGAACGTAAACCCTATATACCAACCCAATCTAGAACAAGAACAAAAATAACCAGGTTTCGAGTGGCCGCTCCAGTGCCCCCGTGGCAACAACGCCACTGGACAGCATCTGTTAAATTCACCAACGATGTTGTATAGAACATCGAAAAGCGAAATCTCGGCTGACAACTTCATTTTGCCCTCCGTGAAGTAATAGAATGCATTGTTCTTGTCAAACAAATCGGCACATTTCGTGACGTTCCGACATCGACGGCTCACGGAATCAGGGGAGGCAATTATTCTCCTGGACCGGGTGTGAGTGGAAGAGTCTGCTGTTACAGGACTGCGCGGATAGGGGAGGTTTGTTTGTGTAAATGGGTGAGGTTTAGGGGTTTGATTATGGTAAATGGATTTGTTTGTGTAAATGGGTTAGTTTTTGCATATCCCTTACAGGACCTTACAGTCAACATCAGATTTTTCAGCTGCTGTTGATTTACTAGGCAAGATTACGCTCAGTAGTTTGCCGTTGCTTTCTGGGCGACCGGCTCACATACCCCTAAGTTACCAACGCGGCGACAACCGCTACCGATTCTCGCGCAGGTTACGTTACTCACAAGAATATACGGGATTGCGGAGAAAGACGTTAACCCCTAGGCTAGAGAGACCAGGTGATGTTTAGGAGGTTGGTTATGGTAAACGGGTTCATTTTGGTAAATGGGTGAGGTTTAGGGTAGGGGGTTGGTTATGGTAAATGGATTTGTTTGGGTAAATGGGTAAGGTTTAGGGGGTTGGTGATGGTAAATGGATTTGTTTGGGTAAATGGGTGAGGTTTAGGGTAGGGGGTTGGTTATGGTAAATGGATTTGTTTGGGTAAATGGGTAAGGTTTAGGGGGTTGGTGATGGTAAATTGATTTGTTTGGGTTAATGGGTAAGGTTTGGGGGGTTGGTGATGGTAAATGGATTTGTTTGGGTTAATGGGTGAGGTTTATGGGATTGGTGATGGTAAATGGGTTTGTTTGGGTTAATGGGTGAGGTTTAGGGGGTTGGTGATGGTAAATCGATTTGTGTGGGTAAATGGGTGGGGTTTGTGGCAGTTGGTTATGGTAAACGGATTTGTTTGTGTAAATGGGTGAGGTTTAGGGTGGGATGAATTATGGTAAATGGATTTCTTGTGTAAATTGGTGAGGTTGGGGGGGGGGGGATTATGGTAAATGGATTTGCTTGGGTAAATGGGTGCGGTTTAGTGGGTTGGTTATGGTAAAGGATTTGTTTGGGTAAATGGGTGAGGGTTGTGGGGGATGGTTATGGTAAATGGATTTGGTTGCGTAAATGGGTGAGGTTTAGGGGGTTGGTTATGGTAAATGGATTTGTTTGGGTAAATGGGTGCGGTCTGTGGGTTGGTTATGGTAAATGGATTTGTTTGGGTAAATGGGTGAGGGTTGTGGGGGATGGTTATGGTAAATGGATATGGTTGCGTAAATGTGGAGGTTTGTTGGGAACGCTAGGCATAGTTTGTTTTGGTAACTTGGTGAGGTTTGTTAGAAAAGAAAAATGATATTAGGGTAACTAAATGAGTATGTTTTGTATGAATGGGTTAAGGTAGATGGGTGGGGATTTGTTAGGATAAATGGGAGAGGTTTGTCAGTGTAAGTGGATGGGGTATCTAGGGATGGGGTATTTAGGGATGGGGTATTTATGGATGGGGTATCTAGGGATGGGGTATCTAGGGATGGGCAGACAGAGGTTGTTTTGTTGGGGTAAATAGGCGAGATCTGAGGATGTGGGAAAGAGTATTAATTGGCAATATTTGTCGGGTAAGTAAGCGAGGTTTTGTAGTGGTTAATACATAAGAAATGTAGGGGTAAATAGGTGAGGACTGTAGTGGTAAACTGATGAAACGTGTAGTGGTAAATTGGTTGGCAGGCAGGCAGGCAGGCAGTCAAACAGATGAGTAGGTATGCAGGCATACAGAAGTACGTATAGACAGACGTACAAACAGGACCGGACTGACCGATCAGACAAGACAGACACTCTCCTCCCCCCCCCCTCCCACCCCAGCAATACCCAAAAACCGCACAGCCACACCCCATTTCGCACTTCCTCCACTCCCTCACTTCCTCCCAGCCCTCGGTCCAGCCTCATTCCTCTTCTCCAGCTCCCAGACTTTTAAAGTCCATCAAACGCGTGGATTCATAATTCCCCACGGTGAAGACCGAAGTAGTATACCGGATTACTTTTCACCGTCAAACTGTATTAAAAGCCGCGCTAGGCGTAAAAAGTGAATGCGTGTCCCAGCCATTGCGCTAATTGAAATGGCATCTGTACAATGCCGCTTTAGATCACTTCTAGTCAGCTAAGTGACTTGAAAGCATTTCCAGTGTGGAGGTATCTTGAGTACTTTGTCTGAGTGCTACTTCAGCCTTTTTGCTTTCTCTCTCTCTCTTTCTCTCTTTTTTTTAAACACTAAAATCTATGATCAGAAAACGCTGTTTTGACGTCTCGGGTGTTGGGTGGCGTGGGGGAAGGGGTGAGAGGGTGGGTATAAGGGGAGAATGGACATTTTATGACAGAAAGAGGGATAAGCAGTCGGGAGATTAGGAGAGATAGAGAGGATGAGGGGGCTTGAGAGAGGGAAGAGGGTGGCGAGAGAGGGGGGGGGGGCAGGAGACCATGGGAAAGACAGAGAGGAAGACAGGAGATCAGGGGCGGAGAGAGATAGGCAGGCAGGATGGGGGAAGCGAGTAAAAAGAAACAAGCGGGAGATTAGGGGAGACAGAGAAGCGGATAAACCGACAGGAACAGGAGGACAGGTAGAGAGGCAGAGGAAAGAGAGGAAGACAGACAAAAAGGAAGATAGAGAGGCAGACAGAGAACGGAAGATAGAGAAGAAGACAGACAGAGAGAAAGGAAGATAGAGAGGCAGACAGAGAGAAAGGAAGATAGAGAGGCAGACAGAGAGAAAGGAAGCTAGAGAGGCAGACACAGAGAAGAAGATAGAGAGACAGACAGAGAGAAAGGAAGATAAAAAAAGGCAGACAGAGAGAAAGGAAGATAGAGAGGCAAACAGACGGAGAGAAAGGAAGACAAGAAAAGATAGAGAGGCAGACACAGAGAATTGAAAATAGAAAGGTAGACACATGAAAAAAAAACGATTGAGAGACAGACTGAGAAAAAATGAAGATAGATAGACAGACAGAAAGAAAGGGTGATAGAGAGGCATACAGAGGGAACGGAAGATAGAGAGGCAGTCAGACAGAGAGAAAGGAGGATGGAAAGGCAGACAGACAGAGATAAAGGAAGATAGAGAGGCAGACAGAGATAAAGGAAAATAGAGAGGCAGACAGAGAGAAAGGAAGACATAGAGGGGAAAGAGAGAGACAAAAGGAAGATAGAGAGGCAGACACAGAGAAAGGAAGATAGAGAGGCAGACAGACAGAGAGAAAGGAAGACAGAGAGGAGAAAGAGAGAGACAAAAGGAAGATAGAGAGGCAGACACAGAGAAAGGAAGAAAGAGAGGCAGACAGACAGAGAGAAAGGAAGACAAAGAGGCAGACGGAGAGAGACAAAAGGAAGATAGAGAGGCAGACACAGAGAACGGAAGGTAGAGAGGCAGACACAGAAAGGAAGACAGAGAGGCAGACAGAGAAAGGAAGATAGAGAGGCAGACAGAGAGAAGGGAAGTTAGAGAGGCAGACAGACAGAGAGAAAGTAAGATAGAGATACAGAGAGGCAGAGAAAGAATGATAGAGAGGTAGACAGAGAGAAAGGAAGATAGAAAGACAGACAGAGAGAAAGGAAGTTAAGCATCCAGACAGGAACACAGTCAGGCAGACTGAGTGACAGACAGACAGACAGACAGACAGACAGACAGACAGACAGACAGACAGACAGACAGACAGACAGACAGACAGACAGACACGTAGACAGACAAACCCTAACTCCCCGGCGTCAACAACTCACAAACACACTACATACCACAAACAATCCACCACAACTCCCTCACACTCCTCCTCTTCCACCGTCACCTCTTCCTCCCTTCCTCCCTACACCTCAACATATCGACGTAAAACCCTCCTTCCCCCCTTTCCTCCCACTATATCAATACAAATGGACAGCAATGTAAAAGCCCCTTGAAAAAGCCTTTTTGCTGTAAAACGAACAAACCCCATTAAACCCCATCCCTCTTATTCTCCCCTAAATCTCCCAAACCCACCTCCTGATCCCTTCATTGCGCTGAAACAAAGCTACTAGCAACCATCGCCTCACCATGACCTCAAATGCTAAATTGCAATCAAGTAAAAAAAAAAGGCATCACTTTGTATTGATGTCTGGGCACGGGCATATATCAAATTAATGCTAAGTGGATTGCAGTGCACGTTACAATAATGGGGGATCACAGGGGGCGGGGGTGTTGGCGGGGTGTTTGAGTAGAGGATTGGGAGCAGGCGGAGTCAGTTCGGCTCATTACACACAGAAATGGAGAACATTAGGGAACATGTACCAGTTCACAGAATACACGTACTGCCTGTGATAGCCAGCCCGGCTGCGGCTTAGGGGCAGCGGATGCGGTTCATAGTTCCCCGAGAGGTAGAGGAAGGAAGGTTGGAAGGAAGGAAGGAAGGAAGGAAGGAAGGCGGACGGGAGGGAGGGGAAAGGAACGAAGAGGAATGGAGAAGGATGGAAGGCGGACGGGAGGGAGGGGGAAGGAAGGAAGAGGAATGGAGAAGACAGGAAGGAAGGAAGGAAGGAAGGAAGGGAAAAGGAAGGAAGGAAGGAAGGAAGGAAGAGGGAGGAAGGAAGGAAGGAAGGAAGGAAGGAAGGAAGGAAGGAAGGAAGGAAGGAAGGAAGGAAGGAAGGAAGGAAGGAAGGAAGGAAGGGAGGGAGGGAGGGAGGAAGAGAAAGGGAGGAAAGGGAAGGAAGGAAGGAAGGAAGGAAGCAAGCAAGCAAGCAAGCAAGCTTGTGTTAGCCTATACTGCTGTTCTCATCTCTGCCACGCATCTTCAGTCTGATGTGATGATTGTCCCTAAACACTATAGTACATGAAGGAACCATCTTCACAAAAGCACATTTGAAATAACCAGTTTCTGAGAGGTCAGACGGCCGTTGTGATGCCTTCAACAATAACCAGTTTCTGAGAGGTCAGACTGGCCGTTGTGATGTCTTCAACAATAACCAGTTTCTGAGATGTCAGACTGGCCGTTGTGATGTCTTCAACAATAACCAGTTTCTGAGAGGTCAGACTGGCCGTTGTGATGCCTTCAACAATAACCAGTTTCTGAGAGGTCAGACTGGCCGTTGTGATTTCTTCAACAATAACCAGTTTCTGAGAGGTCAGACTGGCCGTTGTGATGCCTTCAACATCGTTCATCAATTGCCAGTTAGTCATGGAAAACTTGACACGGCGCCAAAGCCCTCAATGTCACAGAAACGGAGTCCTTCTCCCGCTTCGCTTGACTGATTGGCACGTTTAGCAGGAAACAAGTAGATATCCGCGAATACATCAGACGTTTGTGGGGTTCGAAATCAGCACGTGGTTGGCAGTTTTATGGCAAAGAGTCTCAGTAAATGTCGTCCTTTTGCTCGTTTGTCATCCGCATGCCCCTCGATGTGGTCTGCAGCGAGGAATACCAATATGGCCAAGGTCTCTTGTGTAGTAAGTCACCAACACTGCATGTCACAATGAGAGTGCTGAAATGTTACACAGAACCTGTTCTAGTACGGCAGAGAACTATATAATGTAAATTAGCACATCACCAAGAGCTTGGAAGCAACAGAGATGTGATTCCTGAGACGAATGTTGCGAATACCTCGGACTGCCTCGAGTAACTAACAATGATTGTCAGAAAGACTAATATAAGAAAGACAACGTTTTGTGCAATAAGTCACTGTACATGAAAGTTACGAAAAGAGTGATTTCGTGTTACATAGACCTAGGTGTAACATACGGTTGCGAATGTTGGAGAATTAGTAAACAGGCAAACAAAATCTATCGAAGCCTTGGTGATGTGGTTTTATAGAAGAATGAAAGGACAGCCAAAATGAGCAATCAAGACGTTGAAATGAAAATTGAGTCGCAAAGATATCTTATCACAAACATCAGAAAGAGGCAGTCATGGTTTCTGGCCACGTTATGAGAAGACAAAAAAACTGGAACATTTTATTACAACCGGAAAGATTTGCGGAAAGAGAGAAAGGCAGTGTAAGAAGATTCTCGACAGTCTTGTGTCATGGCACGGAAGGGAGTCAACACACGAATTGATGCATGCCGTCGGAGATCGTAATTTGTGGAGAGGCATGATCGCCCACGCCAGCCGGCAAGGCACTCGATGATGATAATAAAGACGGACAAGGTGCGTAGTTTAGTCACGCGATGAAAAGAGAAGTATAGGAAAACGGAAAGGATTGGTGCCAGAAGAAGCAGAGGAAGACCGATAGAAACGATGCTGGATGGACAGACGACGACATGGAGGAATATCACCAGCAGAATTGATCCAGAACAAGCACTGAGATCTGTAGAGAGGCATAAATGTCCAAACCAGTTGGCACGGCACATGATGATGATAAATGTGTCCACATCGCTAGTCTGCCGACTTGAAGGTCATACGTTCGAACCCCCATGGATGTGGACATTTGTAAACTGGACATGGACTCCCAGGCCGATACAGACTCTAATGGGCTCCAGAAAATGTCCAGGGGAGTCATGGCGGGCGGTGTTTGCCGACAACATCACCCATCGCGTGCCCATTGGTCGATTCAAATGGGAATATCACCATATACCAACCACATAGTAATTGGCGTGAAGGGTTTCATAACACGCAGACAAGTGTGGCCTCTGCTGTCTTTGGCAAGCACGGCAACTTTAGTCTGGTACCATAGCACGGGACAGACAGACGGGGTGACAGAATGCTGGGATAGACAGATGGAGTGACAGAATGCTGGGATAAGCAGACGGAGTGTCAGAATGTTGGGATAGACAGACGGAGTGACAGAATGCTGGGATAGACAGACGGAGTGTCAGAATGTTGGGATAGACAGACGGAGTGACAGAGTACTGGCATAGACAGACGGAGTGTCAGAATGCTGGGATAGACATACGAGGTGACAGAATGCTGGCATAGACAGACGGAGTGACAGAATGCTGGCATATAGACAGACGAGGTGGCAGAATGCTGGCATAGACAGACGGAGTGACAGAATGCTGGCATAGACAGACGGAGTGACAGAATACTGGGATAGACAGACGAGGTGGCAGAATGCTGGGATAGACAGACGAGGTGGCAGAATGCTGGCATAGACAGACGGAGTGTCAGAATGCTGGGATAGACAGACGGAGTGACAGAATGGTGGGATAGACAGACGGAGTGACAGAATGCTGGCATAGACAGACGGAGTGTCAGAATGCTGGGATAGACAGACGGAGTGACAGAATGCTGGCATAGTTAGACGAAGTGACAGAATGCTGGCATAGACAGACGGAGTGTCAGAATGCTGGGATAGACAGACGGAGTGACAGAATGGTGGGATAGACAGACGGAGTGACAGAATGCTGGCATAGACAGACGAGGTGGCAGAATGCTGGCATAGACAGACGAGGTGGGAGAATACTGGGATAGGCAGACGAGGTGGCAGAATGCTGGGATAGACAGACGGAGTGACAGAATTCTGGGATAGACAGACGGAGTGACAGAATGCTGGGATAAGCAGACGGAGTGTCAGAATGTTGGGATAGACAGACGGAGTGACAGAATGCTGAGATAGACAGTCGGAGTGTCAGAATGTTGGGATAGACAGACGGAGTGACAGAGTGCTGGCATAGACAGACGGAGTGTCAGAATGCTGGGATAGACAGACGAGGTGACAGAATGCTGGGATAGACAGACGAGGTGACAGAATGCTGGGATAGACAGGCGGAGTGTCAGAATGTTGGGATAGACAGACGGAGTGACAGAGTGCTGGCATAGACAGACGGAGTGTCAAAATGCTGGGATAGACAGACGAGGTGACAGAATGCTGGGATAGACAGACGAGGTGACAGAATGCTGGGATAGACAGGCGGAGTGTCAGAATGTTGGGATAGACAGACGGAGTGACAGAATGCTGGGATAGACAGACGAGGTGACAGAATGCTGGCATAGACAGACGGAGTGACAGAATGCTGGCATAGACAGACGGAGTGACAGAATGCTGGCATAGACAGACGAGGTGGCAGAATTCTGGGATAGCCAGACGAGGTGGCAGAATGCTGGGATAGACAGACGAGGTGGCAGAATGCTGGCATAGACAGACGGAGTGTCAGAATGCTGGGATAGACAGACGGAGTGACAGAATGGTGGGATAGACAGACGGAGTGACAGAATGCTGGCATAGACAGACGGAGTGTCAGAATGATGGGATAGACAGACGGAGTGACAGAATGCTGGCATAGACAGATGAGGTGACAGAATGCTGGGATAGACAGACGAGGTGACAGAATACTGGGATAGACAGACGAGGTGACAGAATACTGGCATAGACAGACGAGGTGGCAGAATGCTGGCATAGACAGACGAGGTGACAGAATACTGGCATAGACAGACGAGGTGGCAGAATGCTGGCATAGACAGACGAGGTGACAGAATACTGGCATAGACAGACGAGGTGGCAGAATGCTGGGATAGACAGACGGAGTGACAGAATGGTGGGATAGACAGACGAGTGGACAGAATACTGGGATAGACAGACGAGGTGGCAGAATGTTGGGATAGACAGACGGAGTGACAGAATGGTGGGATAGACAGACGAGGTGGCAGAATGCTGGCATAGACAGACGAGGTGGCAGAATGCTGGCATAGACAGACGGAGTGACAGAATGGTGGGATAGACAGACGAGGTGGCAGAATGCTGGCATAGACAGACGGAGTGACAGAATGGTGGGATAGACAGACGAGGTGGCAGAATGCTGGCATAGACAGACGAGGTGGCAGAATGCTGGCATAGACAGACGAGGTGGCAGAATGCTGGCATAGACAGACGAGGTGGCAGAATGCTGGCATAGACAGATGAGGTGGCAGAATACTGGGATAGACAGACGGAGTGACAGAATGCTGGCATAGACAGACGAGGTGGCAGAATGCTGGCATAGAAAGACGAGGTGACAGAATACTGGGATAGACAGACTGGCAGAATGCTGGCATAGACAGACGAGGTGGCAGAATGCTGGCATAGACAGACGAGGTGGCAGAATGCTGGGATAGACAGACGAGGTGACAGAATGCTGGGATAGACAGACGAGGTGACAGAATACTGGCATAGACAGACGAGGTGGCAGAATGCTGGCATAGACAGACGAGGTGGCAGAATGCTGGCATAGACAGACGGAGTGACAGAATGCTGGCATAGACAGACGAGGTGGCAGAATGCTGGCATAGACAGACGAGGTGGCAGAATGCTGGCATAGACAGACGAGGTGGCAGAATACTGGGATAGACAGACGAGGTGGCAGAATGCTGGCATAGACAGACGAGGTGACAGAATGCTGGCATAGACAGACGGAGTGACAGAATGCTGGCATAGACAGACGAGGTGGCAGAATGCTGGCATAGACAGACGAGGTGACAGAATACTGGGATAGATAGACGAGGTGGCAGAATGCTGGGATAGACAGACGAGGTGGCAGAATGCTGGCATAGACAGACGAGGTGGCAGAATGCTGGGATAGACAGACGAGGTGACAGAATACTGGGATAGACAGACGAGGTGACAGAATACTGGCATAGACAGACGAGGTGGCAGAATGCTGGCATAGACAGATGAGGTGACAGAATGCTGGCATAGACAGACGGAGTGACAGAATACTGGGATAGACAGACGAGGTGACAGAATACTGGCATAGACAGACGAGGTGGCAGAATGCTGGCATAGACAGACGAGGTGGCAGAATGCTGGCATAGACAGACGAGGTGGCAGAATGCTGGGATAGACAGACGAGGTGACAGAATACTGGGATAGACAGACGAGGTGACAGAATACTGGCATAGACAGACGAGGTGACAGAATGCTGGCATAGACAGACGAGGTGGCAGAATGCTGGCATAGACAGACGAGGTGACAGAATGCTGGCATAGACAGACGAGGTGGCAGAATGCTGGCATAGACAGACGAGGTGACAGAATACTGGGATAGACAGACGAGGTGGCAGAATGCTGGCATAGACAGACGAGGTGGCAGAATGCTGGCATAGACAGACGAGGTGGCAGAATGCTGGGATAGACAGACGAGGTGACAGAATACTGGGATAGACAGACGAGGTGACAGAATACTGGCATAGACAGACGAGGTGGCAGAATGCTGGCATAGACAGACGAGGTGAAAGAATGCTGGCATAGACAGACGGAGAGACAGAATACTGGGATAGACAGACGAGGTGACAGAATACTGGCATAGACAGACGAGGTGGCAGAATGCTGGCATGGACAGACGAGGTGGCAGAATGCTGGCATAGACATACGAGGTGGCAGAATGCTGGGATAGACAGACGAGGTGACAGAATACTGTGATAGACAGACGAGGTGACAGAATACTGGCATAGTCAGACGAGGTGGCAGAATGCTGGCATATACAGACGAGGTGGCAGAATGCTGGGATAGACAGACGAGGTGACAGAATACTGGCATAGACAGACGAGGTGGCAGAATGCTGGCATAGACAGACGAGGTGACAGAATACTGGCATAGACAGACGAGGTGGCAGAATGCTGGGATAGACAGACGGAGTGACAGAATGGTGGGATAGACAGACGAGGTGACAGAATGCTGGCATAGACAGACGAGGTTACAGAATACTGGGATAGACAGACGAGGTGGCAGAATGCTGGGATAGACAGACGAAGTGACAGAATGGTGGGATATAGACAGACGAGGTGGCAGAATGCTGGCATAGACAGACGGAGTGACAGAATGCTGGCATAGACAGACGGAGTGACAGAATACTGGGATAGACAGACGAGGTGGCAGAATGCTGGGATAGACAGACGAGGTGGCAGAATACTGGGATAGACAGACGAGGTGGCAGAATGCTGGCATAGACAGACGGAGTGTCAGAATGCTGGGATAGACAGACGGAGTGACAGAATGGTGGGATAGACAGACGGAGTGACAGAATGCTGGCATAGACAGACGGAGTGTCAGAATGCTGGGATAGACAGACGGAGTGACAGAATGCTGGCATAGTTAGACGAAGTGACAGAATGCTGGCATAGACAGACGGAGTGTCAGAATGCTGGGATAGACAGACGGAGTGACAGAATGGTGGGATAGACAGACGGAGTGACAGAATGCTGGCATAGACAGACGAGGTGGCAGAATGCTGGCATAGACAGACGAGGTGGCAGAATACTGGGATAGGCAGACGAGGTGGCAGAATGCTGGGATAGACAGACGGAGTGACAGAATTCTGGGATAGACAGACGGAGTGACAGAATGCTGGGATAAGCAGACGGAGTGTCAGAATGTTGGGATAGACAGACGGAGTGACAGAATGCTGGGATAGACAGACGGAGTGTCAAAATGTTGGGATAGACAGACGGAGTGACAGAGTGCTGGCATAGACAGACGGAGTGTCAGAATGCTGGGATAGACAGACGAGGTGACAGAATGCTGGGATAGACAGACGAGGTGACAGAATGCTGGGATAGACAGGCGGAGTGTCAGAATGTTGGGATAGACAGACGGAGTGACAGAGTGCTGGCATAGACAGACGGAGTGTCAGAATGCTGGGATAGACAGACGAGGTGACAGAATGCTGGCATAGACAGACGGAGTGACAGAATGCTGGCATAGACAGACGGAGAGACAGAATACTGGGATAGACAGGCGAGGTGACAGAATACTGGCATAGACAGACGAGGTGGCAGAATGCTGGCATGGACAGACGAGGTGGCAGAATGCTGGCATAGACATACGAGGTGGCAGAATGCTGGGATAGACAGACGAGGTGACAGAATACTGTGATAGACAGACGAGGTGACAGAATACTGGCATAGTCAGACGAGGTGGCAGAATGCTGGCATAGACAGACGAGGTGACAGAATACTGGCATAGACAGACGAGGTGGCAGAATGCTGGGATAGACAGACGGAGTGACAGAATGGTGGGATAGACAGACGAGGTGACAGAATGCTGGCATAGACAGACGAGGTTACAGAATACTGGGATAGACAGACGAGGTGGCAGAATGCTGGGATAGACAGACGAAGTGACAGAATGGTGGGATATAGACAGACGAGGTGGCAGAATGCTGGCATAGACAGACGGAGTGACAGAATGCTGGCATAGACAGACGGAGTGACAGAATACTGGGATAGACAGACGAGGTGGCAGAATGCTGGGATAGACAGACGAGGTGGCAGAATACTGGGATAGACAGACGAGGTGGCAGAATGCTGGCATAGACAGACGGAGTGTCAGAATGCTGGGATAGACAGACGGAGTGACAGAATGGTGGGATAGACAGACGGAGTGACAGAATGCTGGCATAGACAGACGGAGTGTCAGAATGCTGGGATAGACAGACGGAGTGACAGAATGCTGGCATAGTTAGACGAAGTGACAGAATGCTGGCATAGACAGACGGAGTGTCAGAATGCTGGGATAGACAGACGGAGTGACAGAATGGTGGGATAGACAGACGGAGTGACAGAATGCTGGCATAGACAGACGAGGTGGCAGAATGCTGGCATAGACAGACGAGGTGGCAGAATACTGGGATAGGCAGACGAGGTGGCAGAATGCTGGGATAGACAGACGGAGTGACAGAATTCTGGGATAGACAGACGGAGTGACAGAATGCTGGGATAAGCAGACGGAGTGTCAGAATGTTGGGATAGACAGACGGAGTGACAGAATGCTGGGATAGACAGACGGAGTGTCAGAATGTTGGGATAGAAAGACGGAGTGACAGAGTGCTGGCATAGACAGACGGAGTGTCAGAATGCTGGGATAGACAGACGAGGTGACAGAATGCTGGGATAGACAGACGAGGTGACAGAATGCTGGGATAGACAGGCGGAGTGTCAGAATGTTGGGATAGACAGACGGAGTGACAGAGTGCTGGCATAGACAGACGGAGTGTCAGAATGCTGGGATAGACAGACGAGGTGACAGAATGCTGGCATAGACAGACGGAGTGACAGAATGCTGGCATAGACAGACGGAGTGACAGAATGCTGGCATAGACAGACGAGGTGGCAGAATTCTGGGATAGACAGACGAGGTGGCAGAATGCTGGGATAGACAGACGAGGTGGCAGAATGCTGGCATAGACAGACGGAGTGTCAGAATGCTGGGATAGACAGACGGAGTGACAGAATGGTGGGATAGACAGACGGAGTGACAGAATGCTGGCATAGACAGACGGAGTGTCAGAATGATGGGATAGACAGACGGAGTGACAGAATGCTGGCATAGACAGACGAGGTGACAGAATGCTGGGATAGACAGACGAGGTGACAGAATACTGGGATAGACAGACGAGGTGACAGAATACTGGCATAGACAGACGAGGTGGCAGAATGCTGGCATAGACAGACGAGGTGACAGAATACTGGCATAGACAGACGAGGTGGCAGAATGCTGGCATAGACAGACGAGGTGACAGAATACTGGCATAGACAGACGAGGTGGCAGAATGCTGGGATAGACAGACGGAGTGACAGAATGGTGGGATAGACAGACGAGTGGACGGAATACTGGGATAGACAGACGAGGTGGCAGAATGCTGGCATAGACAGACGGAGTGACAGAATGGTGGGATAGACAGACGAGGTGGCAGAATGCTGGCATAGACAGACGAGGTGGCAGAATGCTGGCATAGACAGACGAGGTGGCAGAATGCTGGCATAGACAGACGAGGTGGCAGAATGCTGGCATAGACAGATGAGGTGGCAGAATACTGGGATAGACAGACGGAGTGACAGAATGCTGGCATAGAAAGACGAGGTGGCAGAATGCTGGCATAGACAGACGAGGTGACAGAATACTGGGATAGACAGACTGGCAGAATGCTGGCATAGACAGACGAGGTGGCAGAATGCTGGCATAGACAGACGAGGTGGCAGAATGCTGGGATAGACAGACGAGGTGACAGAATGCTGGGATAGACAGACGAGGTGACAGAATACTGGCATAGACAGACGAGGTGGCAGAATGCTGGCATAGACAGACGAGGTGGCAGAATGCTGGCATAGACAGACGGAGTGACAGAATGCTGGCATAGACAGACGAGGTGGCAGAATGCTGGCATAGACAGACGAGGTGGCAGAATGCTGGCATAGACAGACGAGGTGGCAGAATACTGGGATAGACAGACGAGGTGGCAGAATGCTGGCATAGACAGACGAGGTGGCAGAATGCTGGCATAGACAGACGGAGTGACAGAATGCTGGCATAGAAAGACGAGGTGGCAGAATGCTGGCATAGAGAGACGAGGTGGCAGAATGGTGGGATAGACAGACGAGGTGGCAGAATGCTGGCATAGACAGACGAGGTGGCAGAATGCTGGCATAGACAGACGAGGTGGCAGAATGCTGGCATAGACAGACGGAGTGACAGAATGCTGGCATAGACAGACGAGGTGGCAGAATGCTGGCATAGACAGACGGAGTGACAGAATGCTGGCATAGACAGACGAGGTGGCAGAATGCTGGCATAGACAGACGAGGTGACAGAATGCTGGCATAGACAGACGAGGTGGCAGAATGCTGGCATAGACAGACGGAGTGACAGAATGCTGGCATAGACAGACGAGGTGGCAGAATGCTGGCATAGACAGACGAGGTGACAGAATACTGGGATAGATAGACGAGGTGGCAGAATGCTGGGATAGACAGACGAGGTGGCAGAATGCTGGCATAGACAGACGAGGTGGCAGAATGCTGGGATAGACAGACGAGGTGACAGAATACTGGGATAGACAGACGAGGCGACAGAATACTGGCATAGACAGACGAGGTGGCAGAATGCTGGCATAGACAGATGAGGTGACAGAATGCTGGCATAGACAGACGGAGTGACAGAATACTGGGATAGACAGACGAGGTGACAGAATACTGGCATAGACAGACGAGGTGGCAGAATGCTGGCATAGACAGACGAGGTGGCAGAATGCTGGCATAGACAGACGAGGTGGCAGAATGCTGGGATAGACAGACGAGGTGACAGAATACTGGGATAGACAGACGAGGTGACAGAATACTGGCATAGACAGACGAGGTGACAGAATGCTGGCATAGACAGACGAGGTGGCAGAATGCTGGCATAGACAGACGAGGTGGCAGAATGCTGGCATAGACAGACGAGGTGGCAGAATACTGGGATAGACAGACGGAGTGACAGAATGCTGGCATAGACAGACGTGGTGGCAGAATGCTGGCATAGACAGACGAGGTGACAGAATACTTTGATAGACAGACGAGGTGGCAGAATGCTGGCATAGACAGACGAGGTGGCAGAATGCTGGCATAGACAGACGAGGTGGCAGAATGCTGGGATAGACAGACGAGGTGACAGAATACTGGGATAGACAGACGAAGTGACAGAATACTGGCATAGACAGACGAGGTGGCAGAATGCTGGCATAGACAGACGAGGTGAAAGAATGCTGGCATAGACAGACGGAGAGACAGAATACTGGGATAGACAGACGAGGTGACAGAATACTGGCATAGACAGACGAGGTGGCAGAATGCTGGCATGGACAGACGAGGTGGCAGAATGCTGGCATAGACATACGAGGTGGCAGAATGCTGGGATAGACAGACGAGGTGACAGAATACTGTGATAGACAGACGAGGTGACAGAATACTGGCATAGTCAGACGAGGTGGCAGAATGCTGGCATAGACAGACGAGGTGGCAGAATGCTGGGATAGACAGACGAGGTGACAGAATACTGGCATAGACAGACGAGGTGGCAGAATGCTGGCATAGACAGACGAGGTGACAGAATACTGGCATAGACAGACGAGGTGGCAGAATGCTGGGATAGACAGACGGAGTGACAGAATGGTGGGATAGACAGACGAGGTGACAGAATGCTGGCATAGACAGACGAGGTTACAGAATACTGGGATAGACAGACGAGGTGGCAGAATGCTGGGATAGACAGACGAAGTGACAGAATGGTGGGATAGACAGACGAGGTGGCAGAATGCTGGCATAGACAGACGAGGTGGCAGAATACTGGGATAGACAGACGAGGTGGCAGAATGCTGGGATAGACAGACGGAGTGACAGAATGGTGGGACAGACAGACGGAGTGACAGAATGCTGGGATAGACAGACGGGGTGACAGAATGCTGGGATAGACAGACGAGGTGGCAGAATGCTGGGATAGACAGATGGAGTGACAGAATGGTGAGATAGACAGACGGAGTGACAAAATGCTGGGATAGACAGACGGGGTGACAGATTGCTGGGATAGACAGACGGAGTGACAGAATGCTGGGATAGACAGACGGAGTGACAGAATGCTGGGATAGACAGATGGGGTGACAGAATGCTGGGACAGACAAGACAATTGTCCGTAATTTCTCTCTAACCTATAGGTGAATAATTTTTAATGCAGGACACCCAGGCGTCCAACGCTAGTCAGAGTTGTCTCCCAGCATGAGGTCATCTACTGACATTTAACCTTTCGACGCGGCCGAAAGGGTAAGCGCGCTTCGGCTCTTAAACTTCCGGTGAGCTGATGTCGCCTTAGTGGCTTCATTCCTTACACCGGTCAGTTAGACTATGGTTGACCTCTCGTTCAGAAAGTAATGGCAAACTACTGAATGCAAACTTGCAAGAATACTAACCTGGAGTTGATGGCAACTTCCTGTAACTATCTTTAACTAATTCGTTTGTTTTTAAATTGCATATCCTTAGCAAGGCGTCGTAAACAACTCCAACATGTACAGTTTGTATGTCATTTGCTAGGCAATGTTACTTCTGTAGTTTGCCATTGCTTTAAAAACG
This sequence comes from Cepaea hortensis, assembly GCA_963921405.1. Classification (NCBI taxonomy): domain Eukaryota; kingdom Metazoa; phylum Mollusca; class Gastropoda; order Stylommatophora; family Helicidae; genus Cepaea; species Cepaea hortensis. Next base: position 13,940,729 of record OY992892.1, read on the forward strand.
GCCGACGCCTCATGAAATCGAAATCAACGCAAGACATTCTGCTTTGAGTACGCCGGCGACTGATTTCGAACGCACGGCTCGGTATGTCGGGGGCTGGTGAAACTGCGTGTCACTATCCTCTGAGCTATATACGTCGATGTATACTTTAGTAGACGTGTGGGAATAATGCAAGACTTCATTGTAATCATCATGCAGTTCCTTGACGACAGGCCAGCGACCACACCTCCACGACTGTTAATCTTTGAGAGAGAAAGAGAGAGAGAGATAGATAGATAGAGAGAGAGAGAGAGAGAGAGAGAGAGAGAGAGAGGTGGGGGGGGGAAGAGAGAGGGAGAGAAGTGGGGGAAGGGAGAGAGAGCGCGCGCTTGGGGTTTTATTTTGATTGGCTAAATACTCTCTCTCTCTCTCTCACACACACACACACACACACACACACACACACACACACACACACACACACAAACACAAACACACAATTATACAATCTTTTACACTCTACATCTGTAATTATACAATCTTTCACACTCTACGTCCGTACTTTACTTTAAGTACAATCTTATAACTCTTGGCAGAAAGCCAAAGAAGATTAATAAACCAACACAGAACTGGTGTCGTTAGCCGCTACACGCTGTGGGATTTGCTGAGGAGGGGATCCGAGCACTTATGGACTGAATGGTTCGATGTGCAATGAGGATGATCTGTCGGCTGACTGACTGACTGACTGACTGACTGACTGACTGTTTGACTGACTGACTAACTGGCTGACTGACTTACTTATGCACTCTACATTCCTACTTATACAATCCTAAACACTCTATTTCCGTACTTATAGAATCGTATACACTAAGTCCATGGTTATAGAATGTTACACTTTCTGAGCCAGCGCTGATGCAATCTTACACGGCCTGATTCAGTGTTAACATAATAATGTTAATATAATCAGAGTAAGCGCTAAACCAATCATCGCCTTTGCTTAAGATAATTTTATACAATCCTGTTAATATTTATATAATCAGCATCTGTGTTAAGTTATCTGTTACAGTCATGGTGCTATATGTTACAGTCATGGTGCTATCTGTTACAATCATGGTGCTATATGTTACAATCATGGTGCTATCTGTTACAATCATGGTGCTATATGTTACAATCATGGTGCTATCTGTTACACTCATGGTGCTATCTGTTACAATCATGGTGCTATATGTTACAATCATGGTTGGTATATTAACACAATCAAAAGCAGTGCTTACACAATCACAACCAGTACTTATGAAGAATGACTTGTACTGAAGTACACAATCATACACAAGAGTGTACAACGACAAGGCTGTACAGTGGGAGTCACTGCTTATGAAAATGTCACGTACACAATCTTGCTGCCTGTCCGGGGCTGTATCAACCCCGGGTAGTAATTCTGCGCATTTTTACGTTAAGTAGTTTGCCACTGTTTTCTGAACGAGACGACAACGTATGAAGTCCTACTAACCCTGTAAGACATGAACTCACTACCCCGCCAGATCGCAGGAAAGATGAAACGCAAGGAAGTTACACCTCTTAGCCGCGATGATCTCTTACACAATCTCACTCTATCCACATCAGTCTGTACGATACCATACACAATCAGAACTTAGATAAATGCACTCGATCTGTAATGTCAGTGAAATCTCAATCTTATAGTCTAACAAAAAACAGTAGTTTTAATGTTGCAGAAAAGAAAACACTGGCAAAGGGATGTAACCAATTAAAACAGACGCATAAAAACGGTGACAGTAATAACCCTTGATTTTATGCAGATTTCTTAAATCCGATTCGTGAATAATTTAATTCAATCTCAACTTAGCTGCTTCTCCTCCGTCCTCTCCCTCCTTCTCTCCCTCGTTCAATCTTAGACACTTACTCTCACTTTCTTTGTCTTTCAACCGTTCACACTTACTCTCCCTCCCTCTCTCTTTCAATATTACACACTTATTCTTCCTCCCTCTTTTAATCTTACACACTTATTCTCCTTTCCTCTTTCAATCTTGCACACTTATTCTCCCTCCCTCTTTCAATCTTACACACTTATTCTCCCTCCCTCTTTTAATATTACACACTTATTCTCCTTTCCTCTTTTAATCTTACACACTAATTCTCCCTTCCTCTTTCAATCTTGCACACTTACCTCCCTCCCTCTTTCTTTCAATCTGACACACTTACTGTCCCTGCCTCTCTCTTCAATCTTACACACTTACTGCCCCCCTTCTCTCTCTCTCTCTCTCTCTCTCTCTCTCTCTCTCTCTCTCTCTCTCTCCCTCTCCCTCTCTCTCTCTCTCATAATCTAACACACTTACCTTCCCTCTTTCAATTTGACTCTCTCTCTCTCTCTCTCTCTCTCTCTCTCTCTCTCTCTCTCTCTCTCTCATAATCTGACACACTTACCTTCCCTCTTTCAATTTGACACACACACACATTCTCTCTCTCTCTCTCTTTCTCTCTTACACACTTACTCTCTCTCTCTCTCTCTCTCTCTTTCTCTCTTACACACTTACTCTCTCTCTATCTCTCTCTCTCTCTCTCTCTCTCCCTCTCTCTCATAATCTGACACACTTACCTTCCCTCTTTCAATTTGACACTCTCTCTCTCCCTCTCTCTCTCTTACACACTTACCCTCTCTCTCTCTCTCTCTCTCTCTCTCTCTCTCTCTCTCTCTCTCTCTCTCTCTCTTTATCTCTTACACACTTACTCTCTCTCCCTCCCTCTCCCTCTCTCTCTCTTTCTCTCTTACACACTTACTCTCTCTCTCTTTCTCTCTTACACACTTTCTCTCTCTCTCTCTCTCTCTCTCATAATCTGACACACTTACCCCCTCTCTCTCTCTCTCTCTCTCTCTCTCTCTCTCTCTCTCATAATCTGACACACTTACCCTCCCTCTGTCAATTTGACACACATACTCTCTCTCTCTCTCTCTCTCTCTCTCTCTCTCTCTCTCTCTCTCAATCTTACACATTTACTCTCCCTCCTTCTATCTTTCAATCTTACAAAGTCCTTACTATTTCTTACTCACTACTACTCGTATCCGTTTTACACAAGCACACACATTATTGTTAACTTTACACTACCACTTTGTGCGTTTCAGTGAAATTTTACACTCTTGTTCTCACTTTCTGTGAAATTTTACAATCTCAGATCAGTATTCTCATAATTTACAATCTTAATAACGTTAAATTACTCTTACATAGTCTCTCAAAATATTACATTAAGTCTCTCACAATACCACATTAAGTCTCTTACAATACCACATTACGTCTCTCTCAATACCACGTTAAGTCTCTCACAATACCACATTACGTCTCTCACAATACCACATTAAGTCTCTCACAATACCACATTAAGTCTCTCACAATATCACATTAAGTCTCTTACAATACCACATTAAGTCTCTCACAATATCACATTAAGTCTCTTTCAATACCACATTACGTCTCTCACGATACCACATTATGTCTCTCACGATACCACATTACGTCCCTCACGGTACCACATTAAGTCTCTCACAATACCACATTATGTCTCTCACAATATCACACTAAATATCTCACAATATCACATTAAGTTTCTCATAATCCTACACTAAATCTCTCACAATATCACATTAAGTTTTTTTCTAATCCCATATGAGTCTGTCACAATATCACATTAAGTTTCTCGTAACCCCACATTAAATATCTCACAATATCACATTAACTCTCATAATCCCACACTAAATATTTCATAATATAACATTAAATCTCTCACAATATCACATTAAGTTTCTCATAATCCCACATTCATCATCAAGTGCCGTGCCGGCTGGCGTAGGCGTTCATGGCTCTCCACAGATCTCGGTCTTTGGTGTTCTGGATCAACTCTGCTGATGATATTCCTCCATGCCACCGTCTCAGTCCGTCCAGCATCATTTCTCTTGGTCTGCCTCTGCCTCTCTTCCCCTCGATCTTTCCAGTTGTCACGATGTTCTCCAATGCCTCTCTTCTCATCACATGACCAAAGAAAGATGTTTGTCTCTTTCTTATTGTTGTATATAGTGTTCTAGTTTCATTAGCCTCTTTCAGGCAATCGTTGTTAGTTACTCTGGCAGACCAAGGAATTCGCAACATTCGTCTTAAAAACCACATCTCTGTTGCTTCTAAGTTCTTCCTAATTTGTTCATTTACATTCCAAGATTCGCTGCCATACAGCAAAACTGGTTCTATATAGCATTTTAGTACTCTCTTTCTTACATTCATTGATAGCGACTTATTGCATAAGATACTCTTCATTTCCTGAAATGCTGTCTTTGCCTGCCCTACTCTGCTCTTAATCTCTTTTGTACATCTTCCATCTGATGTTATAAGTGCCCCTAGGTATTTAAAATTATCCACTTGGTTGAGAATTTCCCCTTCTATTTCTATGTCACATTTTGGCGTCCCCATTTTCTTTGATATCACCATTGTTACTGTTTTCTTGATATTCAAGGACAGTCCTTTCTGTGCACTCTGTTACTACACTGTCCAACAATTGTTGTAGGTCTGTTGCATTATCCGCTACCAATACTGTGTCATCTGCATAGCGTATATTGTTTATATTATATCCTCCGATTAGTATTCCTGGCTTCTCTTTGATCTCTCTCATTATTACTTCGCTATACAGGGAGAAGAGATCGGGTGACAAGACACACCCCTGTCGTACTCCTAGCTTTATCTGTTCGTAACTACCCTCTTTATTTCCCATTTTAATTGCTGCTACTTGGTTCCAGTATATATTCTTTATTATTCTTAAATCTTTCCCATCAATGTTGATATCTTCCAACATTTTAATCAGCTCATCATGTTTTACTTTATCAAATGCCTTAGTATAATCTATGAAGCATAAATATATGTCTCTGTGTTTCTCTATTGATCTTTCTATTAGTGTTCGTAATATATATATTGCATTGTTTGTACCCTTTCCTTCCATAAAACCATACTGTTCTTCACTAATTTCCATTTTTATTTTCTTTCTTGTTCTTCTCATTATAATTCTGAGTAGAAGCTTAGTGACATGGTTTATGAGGTTAATTGTACGAAAATCTTCACAATCAATTGCTCCTGGTCTTTTTGGTATAGCTATAAATACAGATTTCAGCATATCACTGGGTAAATATCCACTACTGTAAATATCATTCAACATTTTGGTTAATATATCTACTCCAAATTCTCCCAACACTTCTAATTCTTCTATTGTGATTTCATCTGGCCCAGCTGTTTTTCCTTTCTTCATATGTTTCATAGCATCAGCGACTTCTTCTTTTAGAATAGGTGGACCTTCTAAGTTACTTTCTTCTGTTAATTCTTCCCTTTCTCCATTATATAATTCTCTTATATACTCATTCCACCTCTTCATTATAGCACCTTCCTCCAATAAAGTCTGTCCTGTTTTTGATTTCAAACACCCTGTATTTATTCTTATTTTTCTTCCTGTGAGCTCGCTGATTTGTCTGTACATACTTTTTTGATCTTTAATGGAATTTAATTCAATTTTTCTGCATTGCTCATTTAACCAACTTTCTTTTGCCTTCACACATTTATCTCTTATTTCTTTATTTATCTTAGCATACTCTTGTTTGTCATTTTTATTCTGTTTCCTTTTGTCCATCAACCTTAAGATTTCTTCATTCATCCATTTTTTCTTAGCTTTTTGGCTTCTCTCCGGTAATATTTCTTTGCTAGTTTGATTAATGGAGTCCCTTAACATTTCCCATTGTTCATCTATACTCTGTATTTTAGCTATTGCATTGTACCTATTTTTCACAGTCACTCTGTATTGTTCTTGAATTTCTTTATCTACTTTCAGAACCTCTTTATTAAGTCTCAAGTTTTTAACCATTTTTTCCCCTCTCTTTAATCTTACTTTTATTTGTCCACATAGTGGTACATGATCACTGTTACCGTCAGCACCAGGCATTGTCTTTACATTAATTAATGCATTTCTAAATCTTTTATTAATAAGTATGTAGTCAATTTGGTTGCGTATTTTCATATCAGGGCTTTTCCATGTGTATAGTCGTCTTTTATGGTGTTTAAACCATGTGTTTCCAATTATCATATCATTAATATTTGCCCATTCTATTAGTTTCTCTCCTCTTTCATTTCTTGTACCTAAACCGTAATTCCCCACTATATCCTCTATTTTTCCCTTTCCTACTTTTGCATTAAAATCCCCCAGTATTATTTTTATTTCTTGTGATCCAATTTGGGCTATTGCCATTTCAACTTCATCGTAAAAGTTGTGTATATCTTCATCACTACTGTTTGTTGTTGGTGCATATACTTGTATAATATTTATATCTATTGGTTTGCCTTTGATTTTGACCATTATAACTCTATCTGAAATGCACCAGTATCCAGTCATAGATTTGGCTGTATTTTCATCAAATATTATTCCTACACCTTTTTCATGTGTGTCCCCTCCAGAATAAATTATTGTGTGTTTGTCGGTTATAATTTTGCCAGATCCCTTCCATCTCATCTCACTTATGCCTAGTATATTCATTTTCATGTTTTCCATTTCTCTTAGAACATTGTTTAACTTTCCTAGCTCATTTAATGTCCTAACATTCCACGTTCCTACTCTAAATTTATTTAGTTTAGTTATTGGTTTAGTTTTGCCATCAGTAGCTGGATGACGGTCTGGTGTCACCTGTGGCTCATGACTGTCCCTACCGGACGAGGATGTCCTAAGACAGCCATTAACGTCGTTCACTATTTCTTAAATGTGTGTCGCCATGAAATCTTGGGAAGATAATGTGGTGGTTTCCCCTTGCCTTCCACATTCACACGGTGGTCTTTTAACTCTGCCTTTGACAGCCATTTCCGACTGTCAGGACAAGTGAGTGCCCTGCTCTGCTCAGCTGCAAAGTTGTCCACTTATTCCGGTGGATACTCGGTCCCCAGAGCTGTGTTAGCCACACCGTGGTGTGTTTCCATCCTCTCCCGCGGGGAGGTGCAGTTGGGATTTTCCCTTCCTAAAGTTATGGTCTATGACCAAAACTCTCCAGTACTTTTTAGAGTCTTTTTTTAGAGTTTTTAAGTCTGTCAAAATATCACATTAATTCTCTTACAGTATCACACTAAATATCTCACAATATTACATTAATTCTGTTGCAATATCACATTAAGTTGATTATAATCCCACATTAAATATCTCACAAGATCACATTAAATTTTTCATAATCCCACACTAAGTATTTCATAATATAACATTAATTTTCTCACAATATCACATTAAGTTTCTCACAATCTCACACTAAATATCTCACAATATCACAATAAGTTCCTCACAATCTGACACACTAAATATCTCACAATATCACATTAAGTTCCTCACGATCCCACACTAAATATCTCACAATATCACATTAAGTTTCTCATAAACATACACTAAATATCTCACAATATCACATTATGTTTCTCATAAACCCACACTAAATATCTCACAATATCTCACTAAGGCTCTCACAATCTCAAGTTCTATCACTAACTCCCTCACAATCTCAAGTTCTAACACTAACTTTCTCACAATCTCACGTTCTAACACTAACTCTCTGTCAAAGACTCGACCACATCCCCTCCGCCAGGGAGAGCGGTCAACCCCTAAGAGACCAGGAGGAGATACGGTGCCCGAGGCAAGGGCAGGGGGATTGAGGTAATAGGAGAGGGTTAGCCACTCCCTCATGAGACACGCAGGCGGTGTTCAGAGAGTTAGCACTCTAATCACGATAGTACCACACCTCGTGAAGCCATAGCACAGTTGAGTAGACACTCAACAGGCCACGTTTGCCAGCAGAGTGCGATGTGAGGTAACACGCACGAAGGTGAAGGTCACCCCGCGTGGTGGGTAACCACGGGAGAGAGGTTAGGCAGACGGGAGACTGGACTTGAGGCGTTCACATCGTTTAGAATAGCGTTAGGAGTTTTGTGTTCACTAATAGATAGAACTAGCATGGGGTTAGCAGTTTGTGTTAGATAATTCTGTGGCTGTATATTGTGTATTGCATTAGCGACTGTTTACCGCTTGTAAGCGAGCCAACGGCAATAAAATGGACCATGCATTTTGCCTCCCACACGACTTGCAAGTTGTCTTGTATGGGTGTGTGAGAAGTACCCGATGAGGCCTGTCAGTTGAGTCGTTGACAGGCCAGGGTAATTGTGGTGTCAGAAAGTGGTGCTTGGACGAAAGCGCCAAGCTAATACCCACAGTAAAAAGGTAATTGTGGTGTCAAGAAGTGAAGCTTGAACGAAAAGTTCAAGCTAATCCACTCATCCACGGGCTCCAGACTAGGGTTAATTTTTGTAGTAACGATAATTTGTGCAGACAGGAGAATTTGCGAGCTAGAAATATGCCTATCGTGACAAAATAGTGTTTAATTGTGTTTATGATATATTTATTGAATGAAATCATGTATTCTTCGAAGCTGTAAGTATTAATATTCTTATTTTCTTATATTTATTCATATATTTACCAATTTATTCTTGAATAAGCACCAAACATGATTCACGGCGCAGGAATACACAGGCAGCCGACAATATTGATTTTTGTGATCTAAAAATAGCGCTGCGCGATGACGTAGAGTGATTGACAGACAGTTGTTCTGCGTCATTAGCATAAAGCAGTCGAGTGTTTACAAGATCGCTTAGCGGCGGCCCGCCTGAATCTGTGCTGTATATTGTTTATTATTTACTTATTTAAGTTACTAAATGAATATATTTATTTATTGACACATTATTATGTTATTTTGATTTCTTTACAAGCATTTATCCATTTTTGGGTCTATTTTCTCTTTGCTTATCGTCACGATGGAACTATTTTCGGGCTAAGCATCTGATACTTAGCTGCACAACGTTTACAGAAATTAACTAGGTTAGTAACGAAAGGCAATTATTGTTTAAAACAAAGACAGGACATTGACATTAAAATTAATTAATCATATTCTAGGTGTTCGTAAGTCTGTCATTGTCTAAGTCATTGTCCTTAGTTGTCGAGTAAATCATATCGTTTAGTAGGCGTGTTTACTGCTGCCCTATATATCAGAGGGCAAACAACAGCTGTGCACATACACCTGTGGGCCAAATACCGTGTGCTACGTACGAAACGTGTCGCCACCCCAGTGTACCAAACAAGGTGACCTGTGTCAAAGGAGCTTCGTTCCCACATTAAGCTGAGTACACTTATATATTTTGTCATGCAATTTGATTAATAGTGCATCTCTTCTTCAGCTTGTAACACGTTGACATATTTGTATACTCTGTTTTTCTGCAAGATAAATCTGGGCAGGGTATAAACAGAAAGCACAACTGATAGTGATCAGATAAGAACAAACATAACATATCAAAGATAAATAACTGATTAAAGTCATCATTGCCTATCACTGTTAGCCAAGTACTAAAGTAAGATGGCAACTTTATCAGATTTCATAAAAGCAGGCAAAGAACTGGAATTAACAGGAAAAGAACTTCAACAATATGCTGATCAGAAATTTAAAGAAACAAAAGAGGAACAAACACGAAAAGAGAATGCGGAGAGAGACGAACGCGCACGAGAAAGAGAACATGATAAGGAGATGAAACAAAAACAATTAGATCAAGAGAAAGAATTAAAACAAAAGGAATTAGATCTAAAGCAAAAAGAGATAGATGAAATGGCAAGAATTAAAGAAAAACAAATTCAGGTAGAATCAGAGACACAATTAAAGATGAAAAGCATGGATGTAGACTCACACGCAGAGATCTCTGCCACTAAACTAAGAAGTCAACAAGAGGAAAATAAGTTCAACAAATACAAAAATATTATCAAACCATATTGTAAAGAGGACTCCATATCTGCCTGGACAGAGAATGTAGAGTATCAATTTAAATATCACCAAGTTCCTTTAGATATGTGGGCTCCGATTTACATGAAGAATCTAAGTGGTGAGCCCCTTAAAGTAATAGAGTCTATTCCTATTGAACTTAGATCTAGCTATCAATACATCCATGATAGGATTATGCAGCACTTTTTACTTGATGCCCCTGGGTATCAGGTTCAGTTCTCAAATTTAAAACCTAAACCTAGTGAAACTTTTATAGATTATTTTTCAAATGTGCAGAGTGTACTAAACAGGTGGCTTAAAGCAGCTAACATAGGAAAAGACTTTGATAGATTAAAAAACCTAATAGCTATGGACAAGTGTATATCTACTATACCTTCTCCTTTTGCTAAGTTTTTGCAGCAGTCAGACATTGAAAACATCGAGCAGTTCGAAAAAAAAGGCTCAGCATATTTTTCTTCTAACAGAGAGATTTTTAAGACCTCAAGTGACTCTGAGATAGTTTCCTTTGTCAAAGACCAATCAAAAAACTTTCAAGGTAACAGAAAACCTTTTCAGAAATATGATAAGAAAGACAGAAAAGTTTCCAAATGCATGTACTGTCAACTAATGCACGACACTTATGCTATGTGCGACAAATCGCCGAATTATCCGGCGCATCTTGAAAATGTGATCAAGAAGCAGCAAAGCAAACGGTCTGCATACAGGCGTGCAATCAAATGTTTTTTTTGTTCCTCTTATGGCCATTATTCTAATAAGTGCCTTGGCCGCCAACGTTTGAAAGCTAACAACGCTATGTTGATTGACACCTCTTCAGATAGTGGTAGTGAGAATGAGTGTGAGATTGAAAGTGACTTACCAACTAACCAAGCAGAGGATGTGTGTGCTGCTAGCGATATATTAAGCTTTGACAGCTGTGAACGATGTCACCAATTCCATGCAGACGGAAGACTAGAATGTGGACATACAGTACCATGCTCATCTGTGAGTGTGAATGCAGCATTAGCCTCCAGAGGCAAGTTAGTGTTCCACAATGCAATGGTCAATGATGTACCATGTCAATGTTTGCTGGACAGCGGCAGCACCCTTATCGGTCTTCGGAAAGAACTAGTGAGCCCGGGTGATTACACAGGTGACACTGTCAGATGCCGAACCTTTTCGGGTAACATTGAGACTTACCCTTTGGCAAAAGCCCGTATTGATTCTCCGTTTCTTTCTGGTACCTTTACTTGTGCAATACTTAACAACCCTTGTACTGATTTAATTTTGGGGTGTTTACCTCAACTGAAACAATGTACTAATGAGGAAATAGTTGCATGGGAGAAATTAAATGCAGCTAATGCAACAACAAGAGCAGACAGTGTGAAACATCAAGACACACTACAAGATGAGAGACTACTGTTGCTTTCCCCAACTGGCACAGATGACACCAGCAGACAGAAATTTATAGAACAGCAAAAAGCTGATACTAGTGTGTCTCCATACTTAAAATTGTTAAAAGATAAAGCCAAAGTGACCAAAAATGCATCTTGGGTTTTTAGACTTAACAATGGTATTTTAACTAGATATTATACTACTGGTAACCATGAGATTCAGCAAACGGTGTTACCTGAACAACATCGTCTAACTGTGCTAAAGATTGCACATGAGTCACCGTTTGCTGGTCATCTTGCATATGATAAGACCAGGGCCAGAATTCAGGCTCATTTCTATTGGCCAGGTTTTTGCAATGACATAAAATTATTTTGTCGTTCGTGTAATGTCTGTCAACAGTTGGTACGTAAAGGTAAACATCCTACAGCTGAAGTACAGCCTTCTACACTGGCTTCTAGGCCATTTGAAAGTGTGGCGGTAGATATTGTTGGACCCCTAAACCAGGTGTCCAGCAAAGGAAATCGCTTCATATTGACAATGGTCGACCTATGTACAAGGTGGGTTGAGGCAGTAGCTTTGAAATACATCACCTCCAAAGACGTTGCCAATGTATTTCTACACCTGTTCTCACGATTCGGATTCCCACGGACCATTTTATCCGATCGTGGAACTCAGTTCATATCGGCTGCAACGCAAGCCCTTACAAAAATGTTAGGCATTAAGCAACATTTTACGACAGCTTACCATCCAGCCAGCAATGGAATAGTAGAGAAAATTAATGGGGACCTAAAGCACATGCTGGCTAAGGTTACAGCAGAAAACCCAGCTGATTGGGATACACTGTTACCAACAGTGCTGTTCGCCTATCGGGAGATTCCCCATTCTAGCACGGGTTTCTCACCCTTTGAATTAGTTTACGGGGCTAACCCACGTGGACCCCTAACTATTTACCATCAGGTACTAACAAATTCCATAGAAATTCCTACCCCAAAAACACCTTATGAAATGGTGACAGAGACACGAGACAAGATCATGAAATCGTGTGTTATAGCTAAGGCAGCTTTGGAGAGGAAGGGTCAAATCTACCGCCAATATGCCAACAAAGGGACAAGAACAATTGAACTTGAACCAGATCAAGACATACTCTTGCTACTTCCAGACAAAAGAAATTTACTATTAACCTCATGGCAAGGGCCATTCAAGGTGGTACGCAGAATTTCGGATGTTGACTATGAAATATCGATAAACGGACACTTAAAGATATTCCATGTCAACATGTTGAAACCTTACTATACAAGACAAGAAACAGAAGTAGTGACAGACGAACAGAGTGCACCAACACCCAGTGATCAGACGACAGACATACACAACGCAACTACACTAGTTAGCGAGACTGGCAGTTCCGACAATGGCAATACACCCAGTGAGTTAACAGAATACACACTTAGCACCACCACGGTACTGAATCAGGTAGACGACGACGGAATGGAACTACCTGTTCCCATTGTAGACAAAACTGCGACAGTGGACAGCATACATATAGATCAGGGACTAACAGACATTCAACGACGACAATTAGTGGAGTTAGTTACTGAATACAAAGACTTATTCTCTGACATCCCAGGTAGGACGGACAGAATCGAACACTCCATTCTTCTTTCGGATTCTAAGCCTATTAAATGTAGGCCGTACTCTATCCCACTCAGCTATAGGGAAAATCTAAATAAGGAAATTCTTAATTTAGAAGCTAGCGGGATTATCCAAAAGTCTACATCAGAGTACTCTTTTCCAATCGTCCTAATTAAGAAGAAGGATTCCACAATTCGTCTGTGCGTGGACTATCGGAAACTCAATAACATCACTAAGATCGACGCAGAACCTATTCCTTCCTGCGAAGATCTTATCTTGGACATGTCTACTTCTAAAATCTTTTCAAAACTAGATCTTACTAAAGGATACTGGCAGGTCCCGATGCAAGCTCAATCTATGCATCTTACTGCGTTTTCAACACCTTTAGGACTATACGAGTGGCGATTTCTTCCTTTCGGACTTCGAAATGCTCCTGCCACTTTCGTACGCTTAACTAGAGATCTGTTACATGGAGTGACGAATACTGTGACCTATATAGATGATATATGTGTCCATACTGAAGACTGGACTACACACTTACTGAAACTGAGACATGTCTTTGATAGGTTGCGACTCTTCGGTCTCACTGTCAAACCGAGCAAAGTCGAATTAGGCCTAAGAGAAATTGAATTTTTGGGTCATGTCATCTCTCAAGGTCAACTGAAGACTGACAATAGGATTATTACAAAAATTATGAATCTAACCATGCCTACTACGAAAAAGCAGGTTAGAAGTCTTTTAGGATTAGTTAATTACTACAGTAAATTTATTCCAAACCTAGCTGAAATTACAAGTGTATTTTCTAATGTGCTAAAAGCATCAGTAAAATTGGATGTGAAAGATGCATTATTAATTTCTGCATTGTCAAAATTGAAAATTCTTTTTAGTAATGTTCCCATCCTCCGCTTGCCTAACCCTGGGCTCGTTTATTATCTTAGGACAGATGCCAGCAGGATCTCCATCGCTGCAGTCCTAGGCCAATTTTATGAGGGCATCTTCCATCCGATTTGCTACGTGAGCCGTAAGATCACACCTACCGAGTCCAGATATTCGATAGCAGAACTGGAGGCCCTGAGCGTCATCTACTCAGTGAGAAAGCTCCACCGCTTTCTGGCGGGTGTGCACTTCATTATCCAGACCGACAATTCTCCCATTACGGTCATTCAGACTGGTGTGCACCGAAACGACAGGATATACAGGTGGTCTCTTATTTTTCAAAACTATACGTTCAGTATAGAGCATATTAAGGGGAAAGACAACACCCTAGCTGATACCCTTAGTAGACCATCTGGGGTAGAAATACCTGAAATCCAACAGTTAAATGTAGAGTGATGGTTGGTACATGGGTATCTGATAATATAAGATGTAAAATAGCTTACATACATATCCACATTATTGGCGTAATCATGTACCAAAACACTGAACTATCATGTGTCCGTGGACATCAGATTAAGAACTGTGCTGCTATACTTAGATACCACCGTGTGAACTAGGACAGCTCATTTCCAACTAAGCTCCATTCCGGTGTATCATATATATGAACCGCAGAAAACAGTGTCAGAACAGTGCTTAATTACAGACACGAAAAGACAGAGCTACAACACCAGCGAACTCTACACGTGCACTACCGAGAGAACATTAAGATGACTGTGTAATGTATTTCAGATACAACCATTGCACATACATGAAGGCAACTACTAACCTGTGTAAACCAAATACTATGTATATAAACTTATTGTGATATGTAATATAATATTTTAAGATAGTGATAAATTAGATGTAGGTTAGGAACTATAACAGTTCTCATTTATTTTAATAATGTAGTTAGTACAGTAATTAACCCATTAAAATTAGATTAGAATATTAGTTTAGACATAAGAATAGTTTATTACAAGTTAAATTAAATTTATGATATGAATAGTACCATTTAGATTGTTATATTTCACTTAGTTTCATTGTAGTTAGTTTATTCCATCTTAATGAAACCATACCATCTTTCAAATATTACCATTTATTAGTATCATCATTTTACATCATAATAGATTAAAAAGAGTAGATAAGGTAACATACAGCATTTACACCAGTTAGATTAAGAACATCACTCATATAATTCCTTTGTGCATTTAAAAACATTATTTAGCATAGTATTTAGAAAAGTACATAAATTGTGGTCACATAATCCATTTAATTAAGGTACATAACTCACATCACAACAATTGCATTTAAATAGTTAGATTACATCACTTAGATTAGAAAAAAATAAGAAGTAATATAATCATATCATATAATTAACATAACAAATTTAATAAATTTAGGTAACACATTAAATACTTAGTTATAGAATTAGAATGGTATGTTAGAATGTAAAGTTTTCGTTAGTGAAATTGTGTTAGTGTGAATGTGTTGTCTGTAATATAGTTTAGAACTTAGATTACAGTATTTTGGGTTTCATAACAAGTGAATGTAGTCACGAATTAGTGTTATACACCTGTTTGTGGCCACATTGAACCAAATTATGACACTCAAAAAACTAACATACATACACATAGAATTTATAAATAGAGGATAGAAATTAGATTAGTAGATTTATTACATCCAAACACACAAACAAACAGAAAAACAAACATATAAATTGCATACACTATTTGTAAATCAAAGACAGATAACTATGGGGCCAGGGGACATAATAGACAACGAAGAACTAAATTAACAGTGAAATAAAGTCTTACGCGCGGAAGCGAAGGAGGTAAAGCCTGTCGCACACACTCTTGTAGAATGGTTGTTAAATATTATATGGGGGACATGAAATAATTCATGTGTTGACCCTAAGAAAGTCAACTTTGTATGGGTAGTAAGTTAATTTACTATGTGAGGGCAGGTCTTATAAGACAACGGTCCGGTTCAGACATACCTCTGATAAATATAATATAGCATGTGAGAAGGGGCTCACGCCAACCAGTCAAGTTTGTGGCGATTGCCACTAGCCAAGTAAGGCTTTGCTACATTGTGACAATAGTTATTAATAGTCTATTGGAATGCCCAAAGCCAGGTTATCTAGAGTCTTTGACAAAAATTAGAGACACTAATTTTTTGTTTAGGAACCTCTTGCGTCACAACCAATGAGTGAAAGTTGATGACGCAACACAAGAGGGGTGGGTGTGTGTCAAAGACTCGACCACATCCCCTCCGCCAGGGAGAGCGGTCAACCCCTAAGAGACCAGGAGGAGATACGGTGCCCGAGGCAAGGGCAGGGGGATTGAGGTAATAGGAGAGGGTTAGCCACTCCCTCATGAGACACGCAGGCGGTGTTCAGAGAGTTAGCACTCTAATCACGATAGTACCACACCTCGTGAAGCCATAGCACAGTTGAGTAGACACTCAACAGGCCACGTTTGCCAGCAGAGTGCGATGTGAGGTAACACGCACGAAGGTGAAGGTCACCCCGCGTGGTGGGTAACCACGGGAGAGAGGTTAGGCAGACGGGAGACTGGACTTGAGGCGTTCACATCGTTTAGAATAGCGTTAGGAGTTTTGTGTTCACTAATAGATAGAACTAGCATGGGGTTAGCAGTTTGTGTTAGATAATTCTGTGGCTGTATATTGTGTATTGCATTAGCGACTGTTTACCGCTTGTAAGCGAGCCAACGGCAATAAAATGGACCATGCATTTTGCCTCCCACACGACTTGCAAGTTGTCTTGTATGGGTGTGTGAGAAGTACCCGATGAGGCCTGTCAGTTGAGTCGTTGACACTCTCTCACAACATCACGTTCTAATATTAACTCCCTCACAATCTCAAGTTCTAACACTAACTTTCTCACAATCACACGTTCTAACACTAACTTTCTCACAATCTCACGTTCTAACACTAACTTTCCCACAACCTCACGTTCTAACACTACCTCTCTTACAATCTCACGTTCTAACACTAACTCTCTCACAATCTCACGTTCTACTATTAACTCCCTCACAATCTCACGTTCTAACACTAACTTTCTCACAATCTCACGTTCTAACACTAACTCTCTCACAACATCACGTTCTAAAATTAACTCCCTCACAATCTCAAGTTCTAACACTAACTTTCTCACAATCTCACGTTCTAACACTAACTTT
>OY992892.1:13962705-13982705 GCA_963921405.1 Cepaea hortensis
GTCAAAGAACGAGGATGAAGATTGATGGACAGCTTGGCTGATGTTGCGTGTCATTTTCAGGACGTTGCAATCAACCCCATGTTGACGTTCCGTAGTTTGCCACTGCTTTCTAAGCGAGGGGTCAACGTTTTCATCATCATCATGAGCCATGCCGATAAGCATGAACACCAGAGTCGCGGATCAGCTCTGTGTTCTTGTCTTGACCATGCCGTATGGTCAAGACATCCAGGTATTTACTTCTCTGCCTTCCCTTTGTTCTTTTCCCCTGAATCTTACCAGTTGTCACTGAGTTCTCCAGTTTATTTCTTCTCATGGCGTGCTCGACAATGTTAGACTGCCTGCGTCAAATTTCTCTGAGTTTACGGCTTTCATTTGCCTCTTGTAAGGACTTGCTCCTTTTTTTTTTTTTTTTTTTTTTGGGTTCTGTCCTTAGTATTCTTTGCATTTTCCTCATAAACCACATTTCCACAGCCATTATATGTTGTTTTGTTTTTTTCCAGCTTGTCTGCTCATTGTCTATGTTTCACATCCATAACAAAAGTAGAGGTTCTTCGTAGTACTTCAACAGTCTTTTTATCGTTGCAATTGACATCTTTTTTTATAGGTCAGTATGTCAGTGTTTTAAGTCCAACTGAAGACATAAGATTCATTTTACAGACTTCAAACGACAGGCAGATTGATCAGCATTCCATCCTACAGGTAGCGAGAGACGGAAAGGTAGCGAGAGACGGAAAGGTAGCGAGAGACGGAAAGGTAGCGAGAGACGGAAAGGCAGCGAGAGACGTAAAGGTAGCGAGAGACGAAAAGGTAGCGAGAGACGGAAAGGTAGCGAGACACGGAAAGGTAGCGAGAGACGGAAAGGTAGCGAGAGACGGAAAGGTAGCGAGAGACGGAAAGGTAGCGAGAGGGAAAGAGACGTAGAGTGGGGAGTAAGAAAGGGGAGATTGACAGAGGGAGTTGGAAAGAGGAAAGGAGAGAGAAAGAGAAGGCGAGAGGAGGTTGAGAGAAGGAGAGGGGCAGAGAGGGGACAGAAAAACGGAGAGATGGGGAGAAGACGAAAGGGGGACTCAGGGAGAGGCAGAGGGGGAGAGGGTAGGAGTGGTGGGAGCGAGGCAGAGATAACTAGAGACACGAAGGATATGATGGGTAGGTTGGTAGGTAGGTGCCAACTAGGTAGGTAGCTAGCTAGGTAGGTAAGTAGATAAGTATGATAAAATAAAGATAAGTCAAGACAAGTCACGACGAACGTAAAGACATCGAATACAAATACCCAAGTCTAAAAACACAGCCCCGACAAGAACCGCCAATAATTTAAATAACATTCGACATGCCCACATCAAACACACACGACACGAAGTCTCCCTGGAGACCGCAGACAAACAGGAACCGGGACCTCTCCGGAGACGGTGGCCTAATGACCAGACACAATTTGTGTGGGTCTGTTGGTATAAACACCCTCTGGGGAATTGGCTACCACAACCACGTCATCAATTTCAATAAAGAGTCTTTCAGATTTTGGATAATAAATTATTTACTGGAAATAGAGAAATGACACAATGGCCAGCGATCGACACAGAAGCTCAACTCATCAACATCATCTTCCAATTTCGCCGGCAAGCGTCGTGGGGAACTATAGTTGACGTTCCAGCACTCAGTGGGTGCCACTGGATTGTGTTATTCCGTGTGACTCTACAATGTCTTTGATGTCGATCCATTTTCTTCTCGGGTGTCTTCTTGCTCTCGTCGCAGATGACCTGTGATGTAGGGCCGGTGCTGGTAGTTGATGGTGTTGTATTTTAACGAGATGGCCGATCTATTTCATATTCAGCTTTTCAAGTTATGTGGCACAAGGTGTTGATCCCACTGTCTATCTGATAACATCTTTTCTTACAAGAAATGCTGGTTAAAATATAAAGAAGTACAGGGGTCGGCAAGACCGATAGGTTCACAGGGCTAGAGCTTAAACTTCCTGGATCCTGATAGTGCAGTTAGTGGATTCAATAGATACTCCGATCAATTGAACTTTTGGTTCAGAAAGCAATGGCAAACCACTGAACTACTGAATTGCCTAGACATTAGTTGGTCATGCGTCGAAGTACACTTGTTCCTGCAGCGAGGCGCTGTCGCCATTTGGAGGCGACAGGTTCGAATCCCGGTCGTAACTGTAGCTTTCAAATTTTATGTTGTCTAGTGCGTCCTCTAGTCTCCACTTCCTTCTTTTCCTTCTGTAAGCGCCAAACAATACTATGTGTGTTTATTTATGTAATTTCATGTTCTGACACCTTTCTGTGCCATGACACAAAGTTGTCAAGAATCTTCTCTCGCTGTCTTACTCTATCTCTCTATCCATAAATCTTTTCAGTTGTCACAACATGGTCCAATTTTTCTTTTCTTATGATGTCAAAAATGTATGACTCTCCCTTTGGCTGAAATACTTAAAACAGACACTGATACTATTCTAATGTGAAGTTGTGTTATCCCCACAGTAATGGCAAAATTAAAACAAAGTCTTTCTGTCTGCATAAAATTGGTTAAAACCGCCAAATTGCTACGGCTTCGGTATACTTGAGCAATTTATTGCTCCTCGAAAACAATGCCCTTTTCTGGTGTCTGTGATAAGTTGTCTTTAGCCTCGTCAACAACAATCAGATTTCCCATGTTGGCCGTTCAATGCATTTACCGTATTCTTCTGTAAAATAACACCACTGCAGACACAGAGGTGACATCTTCTTTACTAACTATCCGGGATTTACAGCCATATGTTAAAACGTGTCCTATACAGGATGCAAGAATTCTATTTCTAATCTTTCAAGATTTGAATTTGTTGCACAGGATGTTACCTAACTTGCTTCTAAAATCGCACATCTCCACAGCCTCTAGCTTCAAGGGTCAGTTCATTGTCCAGCATGGCCACCCTTACAGAAAACCAGGTCACACAAAGTCTTCCAGGAAGCGGATTTGTGTAAATGTGTTATTTGTTTTCATGGCTTTACATATTTCAATAAAGAGCCGTGGTATCGCAGTAGCTAAAGCGCTTGCCTGCCGACCCGACTGTCGCGTGTGTGAGTCTACATCAACGTCGATTGTTACACTTTATCTGAGATTCCTGGTCGATCCAGCCTACAATGAGAAGTCAGACGCTGCCCACATCAATCACCCAGTGACCACTTGTCAGTAAAATATGGGTTTACAGCATATACCTATTATGCATCAAAGCGTGCCAAATGGTGAGAGAGAGGGGGGAAGGGAGAGAGAGAGAGGGGAGACAGATGGAGAGAAAGAGTGAGTGAGTGAGTGAGTGAGTGAGTGAGTGAGTGAGTGAGTGAGTGAGTGAGTGAGTGAGTGAGTGAGTGAGCGAGTGAGTGAGTGAGTGAGTAAGTGAGTAAGTGCGTGAGTGAGTGAGTGCGTGCGTGCGTGAGTGAGTGCGTGCGTGCGTGCTTGCGTGAGTGAGTGCGTGCGTGCGTGCGTGAGTGAGTGAGTGAGTGAGTGAGTGAGTGAGGGGAGAGAGAGTGACTGAGTGAATGTGTTGGGGGAGGGGGGAAAAGTGAGAGACTAGCGATACAAACTCCACCGCAGAGCAAGCACGGCAGGAGGCTTCACGTCGTCAGAAGCGGTCCTACTTCGGGGAATGTTTTGGCCTATAACTTCCAGTCACTCAAAGGAGGAGACCAATCTAGGCCAGGACTCCAACGTTTCTCTCTCTCTCTCTCTCTCTCTCTCTCTCTCTCTCCATCTCTCTCTCTCTCTCTCCATCTCTCTCTCTCTCTCCATCTCTCTCTCTCTCTCTCTCTCTCTTCATGTATTCTCTCTGACTACCATCTTCAAGGCGTAGTTTTGTTACCCTATCCCACAAATATACCATGCCGCAGTGAGTGCAAATCCAGAAGCCATCTCGCCCTCGGAAACGCAAACATTGTACAGCCGGTGCATCACGACATAAATTATCGCGGAACCTTCCATTCGACCCTGCGAAAGCTAGCTCCTTTCTCCCGCCCGTTTTGCCTCTATCACCACCGCCACAATGGCAGTTCGCTATACTCCACAACACGTTTTTTGCCGCCATTTTACCTTCACGTTAACAGCTGAAAAATCCGTGATGCCTCTTGCCAGGGGAGGCTAACTCTTCCTCTGGGCTAGTTTTTAAGGGTCTGGGTTCCCTCCAACGAGTTTTGGACACGGCAATTCTTTTCTTTATCTCCCAAGCACATTGACCATCCCGCCCGTGTGTTGCCGGGGCCTATATGGAAAGCGAAGAATAGTAACACTGTTGCCTTTCATGCATGTCGTAAGAGGCGACTAAGGAGGCTTTGGTCTGAGACTTGGTCTACAGTCTATTGGGACATCCGGCCCCCAACATGGCGGATAGGCATTTGAACCGTTAAGGCCTCTGGAGTGTTTACGCTTGTGGCTACGGTTTGCATTAGCATTTTCCTCATGTTGGGATTGGTAGTGCATGGTTCCGTCGCCCTGCTACTGAATGAGTGCGTGGCGCGACACTGTGAGCTGTGAATTTCGCGCGGAATACTTTTACATCTGTCCGTGATTGTTTGTAGCGTGAACTGCATTTCGGAACGATGGCGGCCGGCTGTTGCTGAATTGACTGATTTGCCTTTTCGGTTCACGAATGCATTTTTCAGGAGACTTCTGGGGATCGTCGCTGGAGCTACGAAATTCGTGCTTTGTGTGGCATTTTCAGCGCGTCGCCATGCGGAAAGAACCAAGCCATATGGGATAAAACCCGGGTCAATAAAGTCTTTCTAGTGACTGCCGATTCTATTGACAATGAACTGTTTTTCACGGAGGACTTTTGTGTAGGCATTCTGGCGGCGGCGGCAATATGCACAGTGTACCTGTGCGAGCTGCTGGCTTGCCGACACTCCTGTCTATTCCATTGTTCACATAGGGCAGTGAGGAGCATTTTGTGTAATATTCACTGGCACAGGAACGAGCATAATGGGGATGACCCGTTGCCGTGAAGTTGGAACAGCGACTAACTAACACTGAACATCCCATTTTATTCTAGACTATATAAAGTTTAGTTTAGTTTAGTTTAGTTTAGTCGACGGATCAACATCACGGCACACGGGTGTAACCTATAAGTGCTCCGTTCTACTCCTAACTCAAACCTGAGTCTGGAGAAACTCAGCTCAGTGCACGAACTCCGCAGCACCAGCGAGGATCCTGAAATACTTTGGGTAGATTTTCAACTCGAAATTTTGCCCGGGCAGCGCCGTTAGACTATTCTTTTTCGACACACGGGCGCCCGATCTCACTACCTAGAGACCAGGGAAAATTTTTTTTAATACAAGTCCACGCGAAAAATCGTGGCCCTCACCGGGACTTGAAACCGGGACCTCCAGCACTCGAAGCGGACACCATACCTCGAGACCACTCAATCCCCACTCAGACTATATAAAGACAACACAATAACACCCCTCCCCTTTCTGATCACCCCTCCCCCCCCCCAAAAAAAAAAACACAGACACACACACACACACCATAAGATAGCATCCCCTGTCAGGAAATGAATGAATAAATTAATGAATGATATACATCCGCCTGTCCGCAATTCATTCCAATAATCCAAATTTCCCCGCCCAAAGCCCCTACTCATCATTTCACGACGCCATTTTGCATCATCGGGCCCAAACACACACGAACTAATCCTTCTTCATGTTGCCAGCATATGTCGCGCTCTATCTTTATCTTATGTATTTTCCCCCCAAGCCACCGCCAATTATTTCTTCTTGTCTCTGACATTCTGTCTTTTTCGCACAACGGATGACTGCACCAACGCTCCCTCCCCCACCTATTCCATTTCCCCCAACAGCAAAAGCAAAAACTCGGGATGGCATTTTAATATTGAATAAACTCCTGGATGAAGAAAAATTGCTTTTCGCCAGGTCTGTCAGCGGGCGTAATAGGCTTTCACACGGGCAAAAATCTGGCCAGGACAAATGCTTGCGGACAATTTGGGCAGAGAATGACCTCGCATACATATGACCTGATTGGAGATGTGAACTCTGACCGCCTTTTTTTGTAATTTCATGATCGTTTGTCCGAGGCAAAAGTGTGCTTTCTGGCTAGGTAATGCGCTGATGGCGAGGCAGAGGGTTCAATCCTATGTCAATATTCAGCTTGGAAAGCAATGGCAAACTACTCACCAAAAGATTGTCTACAATATCACCCTGGGTCTGATTACAGGGTCCTACAAAGGATATGCAACGTGTGTTTATGCTAAAATAGCTGGAACGTTAGATAACGATGATGATAATGATGATAGTGATGGTGGTGGTGATGATGATTGTGGTGGTGTTGATAGTGATTATGATAAAGATGATGGTGATGATGGTGGTGATGATGATGATGATGATGATGATGATGATGATGATGATGGTGGTGGTGGTGGTGGTGGTGGTGGTGGTGGTGGTGGTGGTGGTGGTGGTGATAAAAATATTGGTGGTGGTGATGATATTGATGGGGCTGGTGGCGGTGATAAAGATATTGGTGATGATGATGATGATGATGATGATGATGATGATGATGATGATGATGATGATGATGATGATGATGATAGTGATGAAGATGATGATAGTGATGATGATGATGATGATGATGATGATGATGATGATGATGATGATGATGATGATGGCAAATGTGGCGTATGCGTCCCCCCCCCCCCTTAAAATATAAATATGCTAAAGTAAAGTAGACACATTTACATAAAAATCACTTGTGCTTTCTTTGGTAAAGTACCCACACTGCAGAAATGACCAGTTTATAGTCGCGTCTTTTTTCTAGGGTCCTTTCTTTTAAACAAAGGGAGGTTGGCTTTGTCAAATAGTGCTCATGCCTGGCGAAATCCTTGGACTGCCATTGTAACTAACAACCACTGTCTGAAAAGGGCTAATGAAACTAGAACATTATATACAGCAGTAAGAAAGAGGAAAACATCTTTCTTTGGTCATGTGATGAGATGGGCGGCATTGGAGAACAGGAGAACATCGTGACAACTGGAAAGATCGAGGGGAAGAGAGAGAGGGCGACCAAGAGAAATGATGCTGGATGGATTGAGACGGTGGCATGGAGGAATATCATCAGCAGAGTTGATCTAGAAAGACCGCGATCTGTGAAGAGATTGAACGCCTACGCCAGCTGACCTGGCACTTGATAATGACGACGTGCCGAACGACAAAATAAGAATTAGCCAAGGCAGAGGGGAGAGGGTGTGGGGTGGGGGAGTAATAAATAGATAGATGAAGAAATCCAGAGGAGAGAAAAAGGAAGCAACACCGATCCAATAAGAAAGATTGACGTTCAGAGAATAAAGACAAAAACATTAATTCAGGGGGAGAGAGAGAGGGGGAGAGAGAGAGAATCAAGGTAACTGATTAAGTGTGCATGGACGACAGGCCGACACAAAGAAAGACGGGATGGAAGAGAGACAAAAACTGATGAGTGATTAAATGTGAAGCACAGAAGGTTTAAGATGAGAAACGATGAGACGACAAGAGAAAAGATGAGAACAGAGGTGAATAGATGGGAAGATAAAGAGGCGATAGGCGGGTAAGAGGAACATTATATTTGGCGCCTGCTCGCTTTGATCTCAAGCATAGTCTATACTCGTGATACTTCTAATGCGCTGGATTCATTTTTCGTGTGTATTTGCTTTTCCTATTACCAGTGTCCCTCGCCATAAGGCGAACCCACTCCGACTTCAGATGTGTGCTTTAATTCTCTGTTCCTCTCTAATTCTCTTCTTTCTTATTCACTTCTCCTTCCTAATTCTCTTCTCTTCTCTAATTCTCTTCTCCGTGTTTTACGGTCTCCCTCTTTCTAGTCTGCCCTGTGTCTTCCAGAGAAGACTTTCTGGTTATTCACCAATGTATGTTGCAACCGGCGTCAAGAGTCTCGTCCTCGCCCATGTCTTCACCGTTCAGTTCTGTCCGTGAGCTCCACATTGACGATTCCGTCATGTATTATTTCAGCTCATCTACTCTATACAAACCGCCTGTGTGCTGCCAGGGTCCGCAAGGAAAGCACAGAATACTAACACTGCACTCTATCAGACATGTCGTAAGAGACGGTTAAGGAAGGGTTGTGTTTAGGGCTTGCCACGTCACGTGGAAACATTCAGCCACAAAATCCAACCACTTTCTCTTCTGGATCCCAGAGGTAAACCTAAAAAGCAGGAGATCTGCAATACATGGAAGAGAATTACAGATAAGAGATTCATAATACAGGGAGGACATGGGGTGGGGGGAGAGCTGCGGGACTTGGCATGGTATGGTGGAGGACCTGTGTCCGAATGGGGGGGGGGGGGGAGTTTCCAGCGCACAAGAAGAAGAAGAAGAAGAAGAAGAAGAAGAAGAAGAAGAAGAAGAAGAAGAAGAAGAAGAAGAAGAAGAAGAAGAAGAAGAAGAAGAAGAAGAAGAAGAAGAAGAAGAAGAAGAAGAAGAAGAAGAAGAAGAAGAAGAAGAAGACTTTACAAACAGCGGTTACTGGACTTTTCCTAGTGTGACAGAGAGAGACAGATAGACAATCGCAACGACAGACAAGCAGGGAACGGCGGCAATCAGACAATAAGATGGTTAGACAGGCAGACACATAGAAAGGCATGCAGTTAAAAAGACAGTAATCGAAAACAGTTTAAAAGACAGTAACCGACGGATAGACAGAAAGATTTAGCCGACAAACACGCCGACCGACAGTCGTGACGAGAGCGATGGCTGACGGACACACGCCTTCTTCCTTCCTCTCTTGAGTGTAGTGCGTCACACCTTGTCATGTACCTTCTAAGGTCAGAGTTGACTTCGGCATGCATTTGTGTACGGTTGGTTTCCTCTAGACAAATGCCACCCAAGGTTAAAAGTTACTTTCATGTCCTTTACAGGACGTCGTAATCAATCCCAGCATTTATGGCCGTTTGTGTATTACTTGGTAATTTTTACGTTTAGTAGTTTGCCATTCCTTTCTGCACGACCAACGCTCATACAGTCGGAACCAACACAAGATGGTCGGCTTCTATCAAGCTATATCTATCTACCCGTTGGTAGGTGTTTGCTGGTACCAATTTTGCCACGGTGGCGGTGCTAAGGCCTACATTTTACGATTTTCAATTGCCGTGGAAGTTTCAACGTGCACAACTCGGGACCTTCTGTTTCTCGCCCTAAACTGAGAATATAAGGTATCCGATCTTACTACCCAAGGCATCAGGAGACGTGTGGTATCAGATATCAATGGCTGTTGGAAATATTTCCAACCCTACGCTGGAATCGAACCCCGTACCTTTTAGACCTAAGGTAGACACCGCAACTTCTCAGTCGCAGTGACACTCTGGACAGAGAGACAGACACACCTGATAGACACACACACAAGACAGACGCACACCTGACAGACGCAAACACCTGACAGACACAATCACAACTAACCTTCAGAGTCGTCCTGGAAGTGATCGGTCAGGTCAAGAGTTGTGTGTACGTCCAAGGTCGGCATGTCATGAAGGTCATCCTCGTCCGTGGTCACGGGCTCTAAACATGGCGGACTGATCTCCTTCCGGTCCATCATGTCTTCCCGGCATGCACCTGACAACGGACATGTATAGAGTTACAGTTCGTGCCTACAACATTGAAAGACAGCCAATTGGGCAGGTTCTGAAACAACCAAAATCAATATGGAAGAAAAAATTTCACAGGCAGAGGTTAACTTGTTCAGTCCCATGCGACCTGTCATGTGTGACTGTGTCCCAATCAACGTACCATATGTAATATTACTTATGGGGGGGGGGGGGGCTGCGTGGTCTCGAGGTATGGTGTCCGCCTAGAGTGCTGGAGGTCCCGGTGATGCCGGGATTTTTTTTTTCTCGTGGACTTCTAGTAATAAATTTTCCCTGGTCTCTGGATAGTGAGATCGGACGCCCGTGTGTATTGTTACGCACGTAAAAAAATCCCTTGGCAGTTGGAAATCGAAAAAAGAGTAGTCTAACGGCGTTGCCCGGGCAAAATTTCGAGTTAAAAATCTACCCAAAGTATTTCAGGATCCTCGCTGGCGCTACAGAGTTCGTGTACTGAGCTGAGTGTCTCCAGACTCAGGTTTGAGTTAGGAGGAGAACGGAGCACTTATGGGTTGCACCCGTGTGCCGTGATCTTGATCCGTCGACTAAACTAAACTAAACTAATTACTTATAATGTTCGGTAACCAGATGTCAGTAGTGTAGTGGCTAACACCCTGACATGCCCACCGGATTGCCATGTGTTAATGTAAACTGACTTGAGTTCGCAGGCCGACCCAGCTTAACTTGCATACATGGAGGTTCGAATCCCGGTCGGTAACATATCTTTCAAATTTGAATAACGGAGACCAATAGATCGCACGATTTATTGCCTGACGTGTTTCGCTGCCTCTGGTCATGTCCTGCTACATAAATCACACAATATAAACTAAAGCAATGACCGGTGTAGGGTTTGAACCCACTACCTCAACATCAATAAATAACGTGCATTGCTGATTATGATCAAAGAGAATCTAATACTAAAATATGATAGTGAACAAAAAGCACAATTAATTCAGATTATAATGACATTGATATTGCGTTTTTTTTTTCCTTTAGAGATATCTAAGGTTGGACATTTATAGCCACTTGTTCACCGAAGACTAATAAACTCTTTTCCGCCCATACTGATTTGTGTTCGGTTACTTGATTTGCAAACTATCGCTCCTTTCTGCCTATGGAAGTTGCCTTACAATCACACTGGCATTGGTAAATACAGCTTGATTTGGTGTACGGAGACAATACTCTTTACATTTTTAGTAGGTATTGGGATGGTTTAGTGATATGATACACATTATATTAACTAAGAAGATGACAATGAAAATGACGATAAGGCAAAGGCAAGATTCTACGACGCAACTGTAAAGTGGTTTATTCCTCTGGTTGTTCCCTACTGCTCTTTACTAGTCCTTGCTCCTTCTGCCACTTCCTTTATCCACCTTCCCTACCTTTAGCCTGATTTAATTCTTCTACCCCTACGTCTCCTGATTTACCTCTTTCGACTACTGTTCTAGTTTCCAAATTGCATCGCAGAGTCAGGATGTTGAATAAAATGATTTAAAAGGCGCAAGAGTAGCAATGATGATGATGACGACGATGGTGATGATGATGGTGATGATGTTAGTGATGAAAACGATGATGACGATGATGACGATGATGATTATGATAATGATGATAACGATTATAACGATGATGATGACGACGATAATGAAGACGATAAAGACGACGATGATGAAGATGATAAAGACGACGATGATGAAGACGATAAAGACGACGATGATGAAGACGATAAAGACGACGATGATGAAGATGATAAAGACGACGATGATGAAGACGATAAAGACGACGATGATGAAGACGATAAAGACGACGATGATGAAGACGTTAAAGACGACGATGATGAAGACGATAAAGACGACGATGATGAAGACGATAAAGACGACGATGATGAAGACGATAAAGACGACGATGATGAAGACGATAAAGACGACGATGGTGAAGACGATAAAGACGACGATGATGAAGACGATAAAGACGACGATGATGAAGACGATAGAGACGACGATGATGAAGACGATAAAGACGACGATGATGTAGACGATAAAGACGACGATGATGAAGACGATAAAGACGACGATGATGAAGACGATGTAGACCCCAAAAACCCATGCGATCCATCTATTGGAATATATACTCGCATCTGGACGTCTACGGAGCCGCGGGACTTACTGTCCTTGCTCTTAAACGTCCGGTTTGCTGATGGCGCAGTTGGACGTTCAGCCTCTACACTGGTCAGTTGGACTTAACGTCGACTTCTCAATCAGAAAGTAATGACAAACTACAGATTGTGAAATTACTTAGAAAGTCAACGTGAGGTTGGGATTAATCGCAAAGTCCTGCACAAGACATGCGATATAAAAACTCTCCAGCGCCATCTTTTAACTCAATCCGTGATACGCCTCTACTTACCCTTTCTTACTTCGGTATTCAAACATCCCACCATTCACAACCACATCCCTATATTCAAATCTCTTATAACCATTTCACCTATTTTCATCTTACTCAATCGTGCCTCTGTCCTCTATCTTTCGAATATTCGTAGATTGTCGCTAGGTGGCGCCTGTTATTTCCGCTTCCGGTGCCTCAATAATACCGCCGGGGGGAGACGATCGTGCTGGGATTAACGTCACAAATTAGATTCCTGATGGATTGCTCTCCATCTGTCAATCGTGGCTTCCGCATGTTCTCGCCAGATTTTATCATCATTATCATCAGTTGCATGATTATCTTGATCGCGGTCGTTGTTGTCGTCGCCGGCGTCAAAATCACTATATTTATGGTGGTCAGAGCTACCTTTGCACTCGTTGTTTCGCTGGTAACCACGGCGCCAGTGTTTTTATCATTGTCAACATGATAATTGTCATCGTCAGCTTCTACGGCGTCGTAATCATCTTAATCGTCATCATCGTCTACGTCATCATCAGTCATCTTCAGAATCGTGGTCATCGTTTTCGTCTTCATCGCCTTCGTCATCGTCTTCATCATCGTCGTCTCTATCGTCTTCATCATCGTCGTCTCTATCGTCTTCATCATCGTCGTCTTTATCGTCTTCATCATCGTCGTCTTTATCGTCTTCATCATCGTCTTCATCATCGTCGTCTTTATCGTCTTCATCATCGTCGTCTTTATCGTCTTCATCATCGTCGTCTTTATCGTCTTCATCATCGTCGTCTTTATCGTCTTCATCATCGTCGTCTTTATCGTCTTCATCATCGTCGTCTTTATCGTCTTCATCATCGTCGTCTTTATCGTCTTCATCATCGTCGTCTTTATCGTCTTCATCATCGTCGTCTTTATCGTCTTCATCATCGTCGTCTTTATCGTCTTCATCATCGTCGTCATCATCATCGTTATAATCGTTATCATCATTGTTATCATAATCATCATCGTCATCATAGTTTTCATCACTAACATCATCAACATCATCATCACCATCGTCGTCATCATCATCATTGCTACTCTTGCGCCTTTTAAAACATTTATTCAACATCCTGACTTTGCGATTACTCCCAACCTCACGTTGACTTTCTAAGTAATTTCACGATCTGTAGTTTGTCATTACTTTCTGATTGAGAAGTCGGCGTTAAATCCAATTGACCAGTGTAGAGGCTGAACGTCCAACTCCGCCATCAGCAAACCGGACGTTTAAGAGCAAGGGCGGTAAGTCCCGCGGCTCCGTAGACGTCCAGGTGCAAGTATATATTCCAATTGATGGATCACATGGGTTTTTGGCGTCCAGGGTGGGTGGGGTCCGGGGAGGTGGGGTCCAGAGCGGTGTTGGGTCCAAGGCCGCGTGGGGTCTAGGTAGTATGGGTCCAGGGTGGTGTGGGTTCCAGGATAGTGTGGGTCCAGGGTGGTGTGGGGTCCAGGGTGGTGTGGGGTCCAGGGTGGTGTGGGGTCCAGGGTGGTGTGGGGTCCAGGGTGGTGTGGGGTCCAAGGTGGTGTGGGGTCCAGGACGGTGTGGGGTCCAGGGCAGTGTGGGGTCCAGAGATGTACTGAGACCGGAGAGGCGTAGAGTCCAGAGCGATGTGGATTTGAGGGCAGTGTGGATTTGAGGGCGGCTTGGATCATGGGCTGCATGGATCACGGGAGGCGTGAATCATGGGCGGCGTGGATCGTGGGCGGCGTGGATCGTGGGTGGCATGGATCATGGGCGGCGTGGATAATGGGAGGCGTGGATCATGGGCAGCGTGGATCATGAGCGGTGTGGATCATGGGCAGCGTGGATCATGAGCGGTGTGGATAATGGGAGGCGTGGATCATGGGCAGCGTGGATCATGAGCGGTGTGGATCATGGGCAGCGTGGATCATGAGCGGTATGGAGTCCAGGGCGGTATGGAGTCCAGGGCGGTGTGGAGTCCAGGGCGGTATGGAGTCCAGGGCAGTGTGGAGTCCAGGGCGGTATGGAGTCCAGGGCAGTGTGGAGTCCAGGGCGGTGTGGAGTCCAGGGCGGTGTGGAGTCCAGGGCAGTGTGGAGTCCAGGGCGGTGTGGAGTCCAGGGCGGTGTGGAGTTCAGGGCAGTGTGGAGTCCAGGGCAGACTGCAAGCAGACAGGGCAGGGAGAGAGCGAGAGAGACAGACAGATAAAGACAGAGAGAGAAGACGGACAGAGATAGTCAAGCAAAGACAGACAGACACACTCAGAGAGTGCGCGAAAGACAGACACACACAGAGAAAGAGATAGAGAGAGAGTATTTGTATCAAGCAGACAGACAGGACAGGGAGAGAGCGAGGGAGAGAGCGAGAAAGACAGACAGAAAGAGACAGAGAGAGAAGACAGACAGAGATAGTCAGGAGCGTCAAAGGGCGCGCGAAAGACAGGCACAGAGAGAGAGAGAGAGAGAGAGAGAGAGAGAGAGAGAGAGAGGCAGACGGGTGGATGGTAGAATACCTCGCTATAAAGAAACACACGGTTATTGATATGAGACAGACATACAGAAGGGCGGACGGACGGGCGGAAGCACGGATAAAACGAAATATAAATACATAAAAAGAAATAAAGAGCCAGAGAGAGAGAGAGAGAGAGAGAGAGAGAGAGAGAGAGAGAGAGAGAGAGAGAGAGAGAGAGAGAGAGAGCAAGAAATACATAGAAAAAGTGAGAAAGACAAGAGAGGGAAAGAAGATGTGAGAGGTTAAAAATATAGTGAGATACAGTGAGAAAGACAAAGAAAAAAAAAGAAGGGGAGGGTCGCCGGGGAGATCCCAAACATCGTGCATCGTGACCTTGAAAATTGTCAGTACATGATTTGAGAAACAGTGGTGGAGAACGGAGGGGCTGTAGAGATGCGTGATCGCCAACGCCAAAGTGTCCTGACGATAATAATGGCGGAATACATCCTACCATTGGGACTGGGAAGGGGGAGGGCCGCGTAACAAATATTCGACACCGCTACACAGGTATCGATACTATAGTACTCAAATCGATTTAGCAAATAAATTTGGTGACGTACACACACAGACAACATACACAGACAAAACACACACACACATACACACAGAACAGACACATACATTGACGACACACACACAGAACACACACACACACACACACATACACACAAAACACACACACAAACAGAACACACACACAGAACATATACAAACACAAACACACACACAAACAAACACACACACACACACACACACACACACACTGGACTAAGTCTAACCCACACACTTCATCAGGATTCCAGGTAATGACAAATAGAACCGTGGTCCAATGCCACGAAGGAAATAAGATTTAGGTGCGGCGGGCAAAACACCAGGCAAAGTTTGAGGCAGTGGCAGTAAACAGGCAAAGTTCGGAGCTATGACAGTAAACAGGCAAAGTTCGGAGCTATGGCCGTAAATAGGCAAAGTTCGGAGCTATGGCAGTAAACAGGCAAAGTGGTGAAAGTGATCACCTGGGCTGGACATATGTCTCCAGGTGAGAACTGAGTAAACAAACACGGAAGTGCATAGGGACAGCTTTATAACAGCGCAGTCATCAGTGACAGAATGGACGTTGCCGCTAGACAACCTTCATCAGCAAACAAATATAAATGTGTACAAGGAGTTTAAAAGGCAAAATAATCGACTTCATCGCACCGGGTTTTATCCCATCTGGCTCGGTCTCTTTCCGCAGGGTAACCTGCCGAGAGGTCCGCGCATAGCACAACTCCGTAGAAACAGCGACGACCCCCTGGGAGTCTCGGAGAAAATTGAATTGGTGGACCGAATGAACGATGTAGCCCGGAATCGAACCCATAACCTTCGCAGCACGAGGCATGCGTCGTAACCACATTGCCACAGAGACTTTTTAGCAATGTGTTATGTGGAGGCGCAATCCGGACGACTGTCAGTTGGTCGGTTTATCATTTAGCCGGCAACACACAAAACCACACACAATTCAAGCTACACGTATTAAACAGACGCAGTGCCAAATGTAAGGTCAAACAAAAATTCATGGCAAAAACCGGGAAGTATGGGTGTGTCACAGTTATGACTTAAAATCTGTGAGGGTTTTTTCCCCGCTCGCTCGCTTTGAACTAAAGTGTAGACCAGTGTTTCCCAACGTGGGGCCCATGCCCCACAGGGGGGCAATTCGATTGTTAAGGGGGGCAATTCGAAAATGGAAGAAATCGGCTGGATATAACAAAACGGGGAGACTTGAGACTGAAGTTAACTAAATTGGAACCTAACATAAAATCTCTTTGCAGCAAGCATCAAGCGCAAGGATCTCACTAAATGTAAATAATTACTAATAATTAAAATAATATAGAGAAATCTTTCATTAAAATTATTTTGTACTTGAATTTCAGTTCTCCATTATATGTTTTGAAAATTTACTAACTGTGTTTGCTCAATAATTTCCTAGTGATTTCTTCCTAAAACCTATCGGTCCTTTGGCTAGGATCGGATGCATTTGCTGCTCTCCTCTTCCCCCCCCCCCCAATAGTGCGCCTGGTCTGTCGGGGGCCGGGATGATCAAATAAACACCCATCACATATCTTCACCTTAGATGTGAACCTGGTGGACCACAGTGGGCAATAGCTCATAGTGAGACTAAGGGTCTACATAAAAAAAAATGGGGAGGCGGGGGGAACCAGCTTGTCTGGGGTAACCACCAAACCAAAAAAAAAAAAAAAAATAATAAAAATTCACCCAACACAACCGACACACAAGGACGCGGGACCTGGGGGGAGGGAAGGAGGGGGGGGGGGCTCTGGCCCCTCTGGGAACCGTGAGCCCTTCAAAAAAAATATTCAAGTTTCTTTAGTGAACATTTCAATTTTTTAATATTAAAAGTGATGCATATTTGGGGGGGGGGGGATGGGGACATAAGAATTTTAGAAAGGCTTAGGTGGGGCTTAGCACAAAAAAGGTTGGGAAACACTGGCGTAGACCATACACACTAATTCTAGTAGTGATGGACTGAATTTTGCGCGTGGGTTAGCTTTTCCTATAAACAGTGTCTCTCGCCTTCACCCACTCCGACTTCAGAGGTACTTGTAATTTACTTCTCCAAGTCAAGGACGAGAGGTCAACATTTTAGTGCAACTGTCCGCTGTAGAGGTTGAACCCCTTACCTCGGCATCAGCACACCGGATGTTTAAGAACACGCGTCCTTATCCAGTCGCTCATGCTGACCTACACTTTAAATCTGTTAGTATGATAGCAGACATGTATCATAACGCAATGACAACATTTCGACGATATATAAGCCCATGGCAGAAAGGGAAAGTCGTTTAGGGCGATTAATCTCCCCATGACACTTAATCAGTTAACTATCAAATGATATCTCGCTATGCAGATCCTCCCAAACCACAATCACACACATCGCGCGCACATACACACACACGCACACGCACACATACACCTCAGCTGGCCACTTTCCCACCTTGTGGACCTCAACCGCCTACCGTGACAAATGGACCGTGGCGCGAGGGGGATTAAAGAGCTCATATCACCGCTGGCGAAATCTTCATCTGGATGAAACATTAGTCACGCTAATCAATCAAAGACCAGACCCAGCTAAATGCATCCCAATTCCTTCAGTGGGCGAGTGATCCAGAAAGCCGACTCTTCATCCAGGTATCCATCCATCCAGGTATCCACAAACTAGACATCAGAATGAATTACTCCAAAACTACGCCACTCGCAAAATCTAGGCAGAGCTAAAAAGCTGCAGGGAAAGGGGAAACATTGAGTCTGTTTTATTTCACTACCTTTTAACTAGCATTTTATTACATTTTACTTGTCTTCCCTCTTCGATCTTTCATCTTCCTATATTCATTATTCCATCTTCCATATTTCATTTCACTTTTCCCTAACTTCCTTCACCGTGTTTAATGAAGTGCTTCACCTTCACTTAATATTATATTAACCTCCCATTTTCCATCTTCATTTTTCCATATCCATTCTTTCATCTCCCTTTGAAATTTCATTCTCCACCTCCCAACTCCCTTCTTCCACATTCTTTCACACTTCATTCTTCCATCTTTGTCCATATTTCATGTTCCTGTTTCCGTTTTCCGTTTCCCTTCTTCAGTCCTGTCCTCCTTCCGCCTCGTCCTACCACCGCCGCCTCGTCCTACCACCGCCGCCTCGTCCTACCACCGCCGCCTTGTCCTACCAGTGCCGCCTTTTCTACCACTACCGCCCCTCCACCACCGTTGCCTCCTCCTACCACCACTTCTTCATTCATTCTCCATTCGTCTTCTTTCACGCTCTGATTTATCAGGAGTGTAGACGAGTTGCGTCCCTTTACAACGAAGCCGCCATCTCTGGATCTCTCGGTCGACACATCTGGTTTCAAAACGATATTTTCATACCACCCACGTGATCATAGGTATCCATACATGACGCCAGGAAACATTTTTTATAAGGAGCATTGTTTTCTCAAATCACACAAACGCAAACTAGTCTGCTCGTGGACATTCTGTCTGATGCAGAGATACTTGCCAGGATAGCGAACCATACGGCCTGCTAAATACCACACAGGCTTGTTTACCTGCACCCTCTTCTTCCTTCACACTTATCTGGGAAGGTTTGGTGACGGAATTACTTCCAAGAGATTAATGGACGTGTGACAGCGCGCATTGCTCTCCAAACTTTCTAGAGGAGTCTCCGAAGCGAAGTGGTTACGTCATCTGCGTCGCCCTTCGAAGGTTGTGGGTTCGATTCTGGGCTACTCTATTCGGTTCACCGCGCAAATTTCTCGGAGACTCATGGGGTCGTCGCTGGCTCTACGGAGTTCCTGCTTTGTGCACCGCTTTCGGCAGGCCGCCCTGGGGACATAGACCAAACCATATGGGGTATAATCCGGTGCAATGAAGTATGTCTTCTTGCCTTTCAACCCCATTTTAGATATCATTCATTCATTCATTCATTCATTCATTCATTCATTCATACAGTAGCATATCCTTTGCAGAACCTCGCTCAAATAACCAACTTCCGGAAAACTTCTCGGTCATCAGCAAAATATCCCGCGTCCGATACACTCATCTGGAGATCATCCGCCACATCCTGCACCCATCTTTGGCCTTCCTCTTCCTCTCTTCCCGGGCACATACCCCTCCATTATTGTTTTTCCAAACTTTCAAGGCGTTTCAAGTGACCAAAATATTTCAACTTTCTTTGTTGTATTGTCTTTAATAACCAGCCTTCTTCAATATTCAGACCATCTATAGAACAGAGTAAATGACCAACTTCCCCAACTTTAGGTGTAGTGGGTACATGGTGCTAACCGCATATTTTATAGACCAATCGACAATTGGTGGGTGATGAGGTCAATATCACATGACCCGACTTGGCTTCTCACATTTCCTGCCCCCCCCCCCATGTAAGGCTGGGTCGGTCTGGGAGAGCACTGACACCCATATTATGATGGGTCTCCCTGAAAGAGCACTGGCACCAATGTTAGGATGGGTCGGCCTGGGAGAGCACGGGTGGCCATATTATGATGGGTCGGCCTGGGAGAGCACTGGTGGCCATATTATGATGGGTCCGCCTGGGAGAGCATTGGCACCAATGTTAGGATTGGTCGGCCTGGGAGAGCACTGGTGGCCATATTATGATGGGTCGGCCTGGGAGAGCACTGGTGGCCATATTATGATGGGTCGGCCTGGGAGAGCACTGGTGGCCATATTATGATGGGTCGGCCTGGGAGAGCACTGGTGGCCATATTATGATGGGTCGGCCTGGGAGAGCACGGGTGGCCATATTATGATGGGTCCGCCTGGGAGAGCACTGGTGGCCATATTATGATGGGTCCGCCTGGGAGAGCATTGGCACCAATGTTAGGATTGGTCGGCCTGGGAGAGCACTGGTGGCCATATTATGATGGGTCCGCCTGGGAGAGCACTGGTGGCCATATTATGATGGGTCGGCCTGTGAGAGCACTGGTGGCC
>OY992892.1:14610205-14627705 GCA_963921405.1 Cepaea hortensis
GCCGCAACCACGTCTGCCTTGTCATGCATCAATACTCCAAGTTTTGCCGAGCCAGCCAATCTGTCCACCGGTTCATTCCCCAGCATGCCCAGGAGAAAAGATCCAGGTGATGCTTACTACCCGTAACCTCCGAAGCGAAGCAAGCCACTCTGCACGAAGCCTGCCTGTCCTCACCCTCCTCAGGATGCTTTCTTTGTCAGTTACAATCACAATGTGTGTATGTATCGTGTTTTCTATCCAGCGGAAAGCTGCACTGACCGCCTCCACCTCCATTCTTAAGCTAGATGTAGTGTCAACATACGCCAGGCTCTCCTGCACCAAACGCCGACCATTAGTTTTTGCCAAGAACCCCAGGCACTTCTCCTACCTCTCAACACCGACCCATCCGTGTAGATAATCACATCACCCGGGCGAGAATTTTCCTGAATTAGTTGCTGAATTTCCACTTCCGTGGCCCCTGCTGGCCACTCCCTGCACTCCCGGCTCAATGTGATTATAACTCTACACAAGTCTGACTGCACGGCTGGCACTCTGAGCATGGAGCCACAAAACATGTAGCCACAAAACATGTAGCCACCAAACAAGTAGCCACCGAACATGTAGCCACGAACGAACGAACGAACGAACGAGCGAACAAACTTTATTTTAAAAGGGTAACAAATTGGGCACGCACAAATTGGTCTTACATTCGGTCCTTTCAATCACTCATCTTTCATTCATCAAATGTGCATGTTACATTAACGTAGGGGAAAAAAACATTGTCAAATGGAAGTTGTAAACATAAACAGTGCATATTGCAATGTTGTGAGACACATCCCCCATCCACCCTCATATCCCGCAGCCACCAACACATCCCCCACCCACCAAACCCCCCCCCCCCCATCCACTCACACATACCTCCACGCACTCACACAGAACCAGGCAAACATACATGCCGCCACCCACCCACTGATCCCCCACCCACACACATTTCCCCACCCACACACATTTCCCCACCCACACACACGTCCTCACACACCAAGAAGAAGAAGAAGAAGAAGAAGAAGAAGAAGAAGAAGAAGAAGAAGAAGAAGAAGAAGAAGAAGAAGAAGAAGAAGAAGAAGAAGGAGGAGGAGGCGGAGGAGGAGGAGGAGGAGGAGGAGAAGAAGAAGAAGAAGAAGAAGAAGAAGAAGAAGAAGAAGAAGAAGAAGAAGAAGAAGAAGAAGAAGAAGGAGGAGGCGGAGGCGGAGGAGGAGGAGAAGGAGAGAAGAAGAAGAAGAAGAAGAAGAAGAAGAAGAAGAAGAAGAAGAAGAAGAAGAAGAAGAAGAAGAAGAAGGAGCAGGAGCAGGAGGAGGAAGAGGGGGAGAAGAAGAAGAAGAAGAAGAAGAAGAAGAAGAAGAAGAAGAAGAAGAAGAAGAAGAAGAAGAAGAAGACACACACACATACCTCCGCCAACCCACACATCCCGCACCTATCCACACACATATCCCGCACTCTCACAGTTTTCCCCACCCACCCACACACACATCAGCCAACCTACACCCACTCACCCATCCAATATTTGCTACCTCTCAACTACACATCCCCACCTATACACACATCCCCACCCATAAACACATCTCCCTACCTGCCCACGCATATCCCCCACCCATAAACACCCAAAAAACACACACCTCCCACAAACACACACCCCGCCACCCACATATACCCACCCACACACATCCGCCGCTCACACACATCTTCTCACAACTACACACCTCCCCCACCCATACACTCATCTCTCACACACATCCACCCACTCACGTACTCATCCATCAACCACTCACACCCACACATCACCCACGCGTCCATCAACACATGCATCTCTCTTCTACCCTCCCACCCACACACACCCCAACCACCCAGCCAAACACACATCCCCCATCCTCGCATACATCCTTCAATCACTGCACATCCCCCACCTCCCCCACCTCTCACATCATCTCCCCTCCCACACAAAACTCCACCCATAAACCCATAAACACATCCCCCCCCACACACACACATCCCCCACATACATTCCCCATACACATCCCCGCCCACACATCTCCCCACTCACTCACACATCCTCCACCTACAAACATCCTCACCACCAACACATACATCCTCCAACCACTCACATTTACCCCATCCACACTCACACACTCCCACCCACACAGACATATCTCATTCACAGACACCCCCCACACCCATTACACACCCATCCCCCAACCCACACAATCAGCCACCGAACATGCAGCTATCAAACATGTAGCCACTAAATACATAGCCACCAAACATGTAGCCATCAAACATGTAGACACTAAATACATAGCCACCAAACATGAAGCTACCAAACATGTGGCCACCAAACATGTAGCCACCAAACATGTAGCCACCAAACATGTAGACATTAAATACGTAGCCACCAAACATGTAGCCACCAAACATGTAGCCACCAAACATGTATCTACCAAATATGTAGACACTAAATAATAGCCACCAAATATGTGGCCACCAAACATGTGGCCACCAAACATGTAGCCACCAAACATGCAGCCACCAAACATGTAGCCAACAAACATGTAGCCAACAAACATGTAGCCACCAAACATGTAGCCACAAAACATTTCGACACTAAATGCGTAGCCACCAAACATGTAGCCACCAAACATGTAGCCACCAAACATGTAGACACTAAATACGTAGCCACCAAACATGTAGACACTAAATACGTAGCCACCAAACATGTAGACACTAAATACGTAGCCACCAAACATGTAGCCACCAAACATGTAGACACTAAATACGTAGCCACCAAACATGTAGCCACCAAACATGTAGACACTAAATACGTAGCCACTAAACATGTAGACACTAAATACGTAGGCACCAAACATGTAGACACTAAATACGTAGCCACCAAACATGTAGACACTAAATACGTAGCCACCAAACATGTAGCCACCAAACATGTAGACACTAAATACGTAGCCACCAAACATGTAGCCACCAAACATGTAGACACTAAATACGTAGCCACCAAACATGTAGCTACCAAACATGTAGCCACCAAACATGTAGCCACCAAACATGTAGCCACCAAACTTGCGGCCATCAAACATGTATACACTAAATACGTAGCCACCAAACATGTAGCCACCAAACATGTAGCCACCAAACATGTATCCACCAAACATATAGCCACCAAACATGCGGCTACCAAACATGTACTCACTAAATACGTAGCCACCAAACATGTAGCCAACAAACATGTAGCCACCAAACATGCGGCCACCAAACATGTAGACACTAAATACGTAGCCACCAAACATGTAGCCACCAAACATGTAGCCACCAAACATGTAGCCACCAAACATGTAGACACTAAATACGTAGCCACCAAACATGTAGACACTAAATACGTAGCCACCAAACATGTAGCCACCAAACATGTGGCCACCAAACATGTAGACACTAAATACGTAGCCACTAAACATGTAGCCACCAAACATGTAGCCACCAAACATGTATCCACCAAACATATAGCCAACACACATGTAGCCACCAAACATGTAGACACCAAACATGTAGACACTAAATACGTAGCCACCAAACATGTAGCCACCAAACATGTAGCCACCAAACATGTAGACACCAAACATGTAGACACTAAATACGTAGCCACCAAACATGTAGCCACCAAACATGTAGCCACCAAACATGTAGCCACCAAACATGTAGCCACCAAACATGTAGCCACCAAACATGCGGTCACCAAACATGTAGACACTAAATACGTAGCCACCAAACATGTAGCCACCAAACATGTAACCACCAAACATGTAGCCACCAAACATGTAGCCACCAAACATGTAGCCACCAAACATGTAGCCAACAAACATGTAGCCAACAAACATGTTGCCAACAAACATGTAGCCACCAAACATGTAGCAACCGAACATGTAGCAACCGAACATGTAGCTACTAAATTGCAAGTACCGGACAAGCAGTCTATTAAAAAAAAATAGCTACAACCATCGCAAAATTTAGTCAAAGTTTGAAAAAGAACAAACTTTAGTGTCAGTCATTAGCGTGCGTGTTTGCCAGTGCTGTGCTCGGCACCAATCCACACTAGCGACAAGATATTTCCATCGCCCTGGGGTCCACTCAGCTTCGTGAAATACGTACTGAATAATTGTTAGAATGTTCCAGAGATTGTCCTGAAAGAAAAGGCAGCAGTAAAAGAAATTGGTCACATCATTGCATTACGCCGAGACGTGAAAGTCTATCGGTTCAGGTTATCAGGATTGTATGTGTCGTGTAGTTATCGTTGCCTTTGTGTAGTGTGGACACTGGTATGATTAATGTGAGGAGAAATATGTCGCGAGATGGAGGGGCAGACAGATGGACAGACAGACAGAACGAACAATCTTTATTTTCAAAGGGTTAAGAATTGGGCACGCAGGCCCGTCTGACATTCTGCCCTTCTTCTCTAATTCCTCCGACAGACAGGTAGCTAGGTAGGTAGGAAGGTAGGTAGATACTTAGGTAGATGGGTGGTGGTGGATAGATGAATAGATGAAGTATAAATAGATGGCGAGCGGACGGACGGGTTCGTGAAAATAGGGTGGGAGAGGGGGGGATAGAGAGGCAGAGAGAGAGAGAGAGAGAGAGAGAGAGAGAGAGAGAGACGGAGACAGAGACAGA
Source organism: Cepaea hortensis (assembly GCA_963921405.1). NCBI lineage: Eukaryota > Metazoa > Mollusca > Gastropoda > Stylommatophora > Helicidae > Cepaea > Cepaea hortensis. The sequence continues at coordinate 14,614,913 of OY992892.1, forward strand.
GACAAACACACAGCAAGTAGGGGACATAGGCAGACTGAGAGAGACTAAGAAATGCGTACAGTTTATTTTACTTTTTGTATATGACGAAGGTTTTCTTGTATTGGGGAGATGAATTTATATTATACTAGCAGACCCGGCCCGGCTTCGCCCAGACCCTGATGGGGAGCATCTCATTTATTTCATATAAGTAGTCATATAAGTTCCCGTTCCCGACTGTCTGTCTATCTGTCTGTCTGTCTGTCCCTCCCTCTCTGTCTGTCTGTCTGTCTGTCTGTCCCTCCCTCTCTGTCTGTCTGTCTGTCTGTCTGTCTGTCTGTCTGTCTGTCTGTCTGTCTGTCTGTCTGTCTGTCTGTCTGTCTGTCTGTCTGTCTGTCTGTCTGTCTGTCTGTCTGTCTGTCTGTCTGTCTGTCTGTCTAATCATTTATTGGTTGCAGTAGAACAACCTTAGATAAACGAAGACCAACTTACAAAAAGCATTAGAAAGAGCACTTGAAAGATCTTTACATCTTCCCCCAACAATTAACTTGGGTAAATGGAGCGGCGGCAGCAGCAGCAGCAGAAGACGAAAAAGGAGGAGTAGGAGCTGGGAGGAGGAAGAGGGAGGTGGAGGAGGGAGGAGTAGGAGGGAGGAGAGATAGGCGGAGAGAGGAGGAGGAGGGAAGAGGAGGGAGGAGGAAGGAAGAGGAGGAGTAGGGAGGAATAGGAAGGAGGAGCAGGGATTAGGAGGAGGAGAGAGGAGGAGGAGGGAGGAGGAAGGAGGAGGAAGGAGGAGGAGGGAGGAGGAGGAGGCAGGAGGAGGAGGCAGGAGGAGGGGAGGAGGAGGGGGAGGAGGAAGAGGGAGGAGGAAGAGGGAGGAAGAAGGAGGAGGAGGAGGAGGGAGAAGGAGGGAGGAGAAGAACGCAGGAGGGGGAGGAGGAGGAGCAATGAGGAGAGGGAGGAGGAGGAAGATGGAGGAGGAGGGAAGAGGAGGGAGGAGGAGGAGAGAGGAGGAGGAGGGAGGAGGCTGAGGGAGAAGGAGAGGAGGAGGAAGAGGGAGAAGGAGGAAGAGAAGGAGGAGGGAGGATAATGAGGGGGAGGTGGAGGAGGGAGGAGGAAGAGGGAGGAGGGGAGGGATGTGGAGGGAGGAGGAGGAGGGGAGGAGGAGGGAGGGAGGAGGAGAGGATGAGGAGGGAGGAGGAGAAGGGAGGAGGAGAGGGAGGGAAGGAAGGGAGGAAGATGGAGGAGGAGGGAGGAGGGAGGGATGAGGGGGAGGACGTAGGAGGAGGAGGAGGGAGGAGGAGGGAGTAGGAGGAGAGAGGAGAGAAGGGAGGAGGAAGGAAGAGGAGTGATTAGGAGGAGGGAGGAGGGCGAGGAGGTAGGAGGAGGAAGAGGGAGGAGGAGGAGGAGGGATGAGGAGGATGGAGGAGGGAGAGGGAGGAGGGGGAGGGGAAGAGGAAGAGGGTAGGAGGAGTAGGGGAGAGGAGGTGGAGGAGGATTATAACGCATATGCCTGTAGATTTAATAATGGCTGAAGGTTGTTCCATGTCTTCTTAGAGTTGGCGACAGTGTAAAGAAATATAAAATCTTCAAAATTGATAGGGATAAGGTAACTATTATTTATTTATGATGTTGTTAATAACCGACATGACTGTAGATAATTCGTAAGCATAAAAAGATGAGTTACAATGTTATGCATTATGCATTATTTTTATGAAAACTTTGAAAATGTCTTAAAGATTGTACCATTATTTATTATAAGTCATATGCCGGTACATAACTATAGACAAAGAGTTTATAAATCTTTGAAAACTATGCAACAATATGACTATAAGTTATAACAGCAATGTTATTAAAAGTTATGCCCCTTGAAATAACTTTTCTAGAGTTAAGTCCCCTCGCTGTATATAAATTACAATGTAAAATGGAAAATTAAATAATATTAAGTAAGCAGCCAATTTCACACTAAAAAATATCACAGTTGGCTGCGCTGGAATGAAAGGAAGGCGTGTAGAAAATTTCATCTCAATCGGATGGGCCGTTCGCGAACACATAAAGGACACACACACACACACATTGTCTTTTATATATGAGGAGGGAAGGAGACGGAGGGGAAGAGGAAGAGGGTAGGAGGAGGGGAGAGGAGGATGGGGAGGAAGAGGGAGGAGGGAGGAGAAGGATTGGAGGAGGTAGAGGGAGGAGGAAGAAGAGGAGGAGGGTAGAGGGAGGAGGAGGGGAGAGGAGGAGGGGAGGGAGGAGGAGGGAGGAGGAGGGGAGAGGAGGAGGAGGGAGGAGGCGGAAGGAGGAAGGAGTAGGAGGGAGGAGGATGGAGGAGGAAGGGAGAGGAAGAGGGAGAAGGAGGAGGGAGAGGGAGGAGGAGGAAGAGGAGGAGGGTGGAGGGAGGAGGTAGAGGGAGGAGGAGGGAGGAGGAGAAGAGAGGAAGAGGGAGTTCGCCATTCCGAATTCATACTCGTCTAGATTTTGTGATTTCGGTCCTTCCATTGATTGTTCTTCCCTTTTACATGACTGTAGATAACTTCCTTACACATAAAAAGATGAATTGTTATTAATATTGCCGTGGCATGGAGGAATATCAGCAGCAGAGTTGATCCAGAAAACCAAAGACCGAGATCTACGAAGAGCCATGAACGCCTACGCCAGCCGGCACGGCACTTGATGATGATGATGATTGCCGTGTAACGATTCTGTGTAGTCACGTCATTTTCTACGATTCTGTGTAGTCACGTCATTTTCTTCGCTTTTTCAAGCGTTTTGATTCGGGGATTCTTTCATCATCATCATCATCATCATTATATTTACGTACGTATTTAGGGAGGGGGAGGAGGGAGGAGGAGGAAGGAAGACAAAAAAAATATGACAGTTGGCAGCGCTGGAATGAGAGGAAGACGTGTGAAAATTTCATCTCAATCGGATGGGCCGTTCGCGAACGCATAAAGGACATACATACAGACATACACATCCACACACATTGCCTTTTATATATAAGATATCTTGTGTGTGTGATTGGAAAACAAAACAGTTTGCGTCTTGTTTTTGTTTTTAACTCCAGCTTCCAACAATAAGTGTACTCGTAATTGTATTATTAGTGGCGAATAAAACAAAAACAAAAACTTGGCAGAAGAACAAATAAGAGACATATCAAATAGTTTAGTTACATTACAAGTCAAGGGACACTTATTCATGTGTACATGTTCATGTAATTATATCGGTGTGTGTTTGTTGTCTGTGAGCGGACGAAGGACCGCAACGTACATTTTGTTACTTATGTTCTAGTTACCGATTATGCTTCTCTCACCATCTTGCAGTAGAGACACTAGATCAGTGCTTCTCAACCTTTTTTTTTTTTTGGCCCATGCACCCCTTCACCATATGTTCAGAAAGTCACCCCTCCCCCTTCGTATTTCCTCCCTATAAATTTCCCCTACCCCTACACAATATACGTAAAAATGGAAGCTAAATTTAATAACACATACTAGAACAAGTCTAGACGTCTACATAAAACGTGATTTGCGGGTTTTATTACGTTATAAATCGAATTTCAGAAGGGCGAGATTTGGTGACAACTGGTAAGATCGAGGGGAACAGACCAAGGGGAAGACCTAGAAGCAAGTACCTGGATGGCTTGGCCTTGTGGCATGGTCGAGACAGAAACACGGAGCTGATCCACGACTCTGGTGATCGAGTGAGATGGCAGAACATGACCGCCCACGCTTACCGGCATGGCACATGATGGATGGATGGAGAAGTACTGAACCGTAAAGTATGGAGGGAAAAACAATATCAACTAATCGGTTCTTGTATTAACGCGATCTTTAAATAATCTTTATTCCCCCCTGGAAAACCTAAATCCCCCCCCCCCCCCCCAAGTGTCTGCACTAGACCTAGACAATTGCCAGTGTCTCCTGGGAATGGTCTGGGAGGGAAAGGTGACGAGGCAGAGAACTGGCCAACCGACCTCGTGTGTTTTTTTTTTATTTTGCGCTCGCTCGCTTTGAACTCAAGCGTAATCCATGCACACTATTTATAGTGGTGATGGACTGAATTTTTTGCGTGTGCATTAGCTTTCCCTATTAACAGAGTCCCTCGCCATCAGGCGAACCAACTCCGACTTCAGAGGTACTTGTAATTTACGTCCCCAAGTCAAGGACGATAGGTCAACATTTTAGTCCAGCTGTCCGGTATAGGGGTTGAATCCCTTACCTCGGCATCAGCACACCGGATGTTTAAGAACACGCGATCTTACCCATTCGGCCATGCAGACCTGCAATCTCGTATGTCGTGACCTACTTGTCGGCATCTCTACTACCACTTACTTGCACTGCCACGGCGTTCTTATCTAGTTCTTGTAAATAATCAGCCTGGCCTGAGGCGGGCTTACCAACACATTTTTGTGATTCTCCCCCCCCCCCCCCCCCCGCTGCTATGTTGAGTTTCTTAGGATGAATAATATAGTAGTTTCCCTTTCCCACCCACATACATCCACATGATTGGGGACTGTTCTTAGCTTTGAGCAAACCTTTTTCCTCGCTACTATGTTGAGTTTCTTAGGATGAATAATGTGGTAGTTTTCCCTTGCCATCCACATCCATGTACTTCCGGACTATGTCCTCAGCTTTGAGCAAACTTAGGGTAAATGGGTATCCTGTCATGCGGTACTCTCGCTAGCAGCGAAGAGCACCCCAGATGTATCCACATATCCCAGTAGATATTCGATTCCAAGAGCTGCGTTTGCCACAGCGTGTTCCTATCCCCCATCCTCTGCCACGTGAAGCTGAAGTTGGAATTTTCCTTTAGGCGAATTATAAAGCCCCAGTGGCATTTCTCCAACCTTCCGATACCCGAAAGAGTTTATTAATTGACGAAATTTCAAGAAAATGTAAACGGAACAATTCTAAGATTTTACAACAGTGTTTCTTAACCTTTTTTTGTTTGGCCCGTGCATTTTCAGAACGTCACCCCCCCCCCCCGCCCCCCATTCGTATTTCCTCCCTATAAATCCCCCCTACACAGTATACGTACAAATGGAAGCTAAATTTAATAACACATACTAGGACAAGTCTGGACGTCTACATAAAACGTGATTTGCGTTATGAAATGAATTCCAGAAGGGCGAGAAGTACAAAACCGTAAAGTATGGGGGGAAACAATATCAAGAAATCGGTTCTTGTATGAACGCGATTTTGAAATGATCTTACCCCCCCCCCCTTTTCCACCCTAAATTTCCCCCTTGGGGGCTTGGCTGGGGGGGGGGGGGGGGGGGGGGGTGGCGAATTCCCCACCGGTTGAGAACCACTGTTTTACAACAATTGCCGAATGTGACACGGGGACACGAAATGCGTGAACATGTGCTAAGCGCCGATTGGTTACACTGGTTTACACACATTTTAGTGCCTTGAATTGTATAGCTGTTTTTGGGTAATTTTGTGTTGCTGATTCCAAAAATGTCATCAGATTTTTTTTCCTATTGACTGTAGTTTTTTAAAATAACTAATACTAACCTTCTTAGTAGGGAAATTGTTATGTACAAGCTTAGAGTTAGGTGCCATCGGTGGCATTTTGACTGTAATCTGCATTAATATTACATGTAGTTACTGTGCATTTATTACCTTCATATAAAACACCAAAATGTTTTAAAATTTACCACTAGCATTTTTTAATATCAATAGCCAAGAAACAAACAGCTTCTTTTCGCGGACTTCCTGGAGTGTGATATGCCATGACAGTCATGTTTAAGTGTCCAACAGTAATCTGCCATCATGTGGTCATCACAAAGTCCCTAGTGTCTCTCTTCCATTGGTTTTATATCTTGGTGAAATCTGTCACCTTGCTCCTCACTAAAGTCGCCAAGATTCTGGGGAAAGAAATGTAAATGGTTATAGAGGTAGTGTAATTTTATGCTCTTGTTGTATCCAAGCTTACTAAAACTCGACAGCATGTTTTCAGTTAATTCAGAATAATTGTCTGCTTTAAAGTTATCCAGAAAGTTTTGCACAACAAAACCAAATGACGACCAGGCTGTGGACTCTGTTTTGTTCATCGAATCAATACAACTTGGATCGTTTATTATCTTTCTAATTTGAGGTCCATCAAACATTCCAGCTTTAAATTTGTCTATGCTCAATTCCGATCACTGTCTGAATAAGTAATTAAAACAAGTACCATCTTTGTTCAGTGCCTTAACAAATTGCTTCATCAAACCAAGCTTTATGTGTAATAGTGGCAGTAGAACTTTTTTTGATCAATGAGAGGCTTGTTTGACAATATGTTTTTCTGCAACTTTAAATGAATGCCTCAACGACCACTGTTTCTTTGTCCACTGTGTATCTTTTGCACTGCTATCCTACAAACAAATAATAAATCATGTATATTTGGTGAATCCCCTTTGCTGGCCAAGCAAGAAGTACATAATTTTAAGATCTGCTCAAACCATCCAGTTATGTTCTAAATACTTCATTTTTTCCAGAACTATGCTTAATGAAGCATACTCCTCCTTCATTGTAGTAGAATGAGCAATTGGAATTGAGTCATAATTGTTATCATTGTGAAATAGAACACCTTTAAAACTTCTTTTAGAGCTGTCAATGAAAAGTCGCCACTCATCTGGTGTATAACTTACACACATTTCGTTTATAAGACCCCTTGCGTTAGTAGAAAAAAAAATCTTTGTTTCAGTAATCAATATATTATTTTCTTTCAATCTTGAAGCTAACAGTTCTGAAGATTCCTTGGAAAGCTATAGGTCTCGGATTAGATCATTCAGTTCACATTGGTTGACGTGTTGAGGAGGTGGAAAATTATCTTCGAAATCACTATCACTGTCACTTGCCATTCCACGTGCCACTGTTGTCTCACCTTCTAGCAGAGAATCCATTGGTATGTCATCTCCGATCTCCGTGTAGAACAGGTCGTCTAGCAGAATAAAAATCTGGATATTTCCTTTTGTGTGGGGGGGGGGGGGGATATTTTCCCCCCAATTAATTCCTTTAATATTGACAACACAGAAATAACAGTCATCATAATTGTTCTTCATCATAGAAGACATTATAGAAGCCATCAGATTAGCCCCATTGAACAAATCACCAGGACAGGATGAAATACCAAATGAACTAATTAAAGCAGCAAGAGAAGTAGGAACAGCTTGGCTACATAGACTATTCAATCATGTTTGGGTAGAACAACAGACACCACGAGATTGGGGAAATGCCATAATTATCCCAATTTGGAAAAACAAAGGCAGCAAAAGAGACTGTACACAATACAGAGGCATTTCACTGTTGAGTCGTACTGGGAAAATATTTTGCAAATTCTTGAAAAAAGATTACGAACTACTTTAGAACCCCAGCTAAGCGAAACACAACTTGGATTTAGGAAAAAACAAAGGATGCACAGATGCAATTTTGCTCTTAGACAGCTTATAGAAAGATCAATCGAATTCAATGAAACACTCTACTTAGCCTTTGTCGACCAAGAAAAGGCATTCGATAGAGTAGATAGAAATAAGTTGTGGCAAATCCTTAAACAATATGGAGTGAGTACACATCTAACAAACCTATGTAGAAGTTTATACAACAACAGTGAATGCATAGTGAGAGCAACTGGAGGACACTCAGAACCCTTCACCATAAGATCTGGAGTACGACAAGGTTGTGTCCTGTCCCCTCTCTTGTTCATAACATATATAGACAACATATATAAGAGCAATTTTTGCTCTTAGACAGCTTATAGAAAAATCAATCGAATTCAATGAAACACTCTACTTAGCCTTTGTCGACCAAGAAAAGGCATTCGATAGAGTAGATAGAAACAAGTTGTGGCAAATCCTTAAACAATATGGAGTGAGTACACATCTAACAAACCTATGTAGAAGTTTATACAACAACAGTGAATGCATAGTGAGAGCAACTGGAGGACACTCAGAACCCTTCACCATAAGATCTGGAGTACGACAAGGTTGTGTCCTGTCCCCTCTCTTGTTCATAACATATATAGACAACATAATGTAAAGAAACAGCCAAGCAGAGTTAACAAGAATACCACATGACGAGAACACAGAAGAAATCTAACCATTAGAGAACTCCTGTTTGGCGGACGACCAAGCACTAATAGCAAAATCAGAAGCTGAATTACAAGACCACATGAATAGTCTAAACGAAATGTGTAGGGAACATAACATGAAAATTAGCACAAGCAAAACAGAGGTAATGACTATAACTAAAGAAGAACAAACAACAACAATTCACCTAAACGAACATCCCTTGAAACAAGTGAAGAGTTTCAAGTACCTGGGAAGTATAATATCATCAAATGGCAGATCAGAAGACGAGATCGAAAATAGGTGCAATAAGGCAAATAAACTCATTGGACAAATGGCACCAATACTAAAGAACAAACATGTATCAGTAACTACTAAGAAAGCACTTTACAACACAATCTTCCTACCAACTCTATGCTACCAATGCCAAACCTGGACAATGACAGAAAAAGAGAAAAGAAAAATCACAACAACAGAAATGAGATTCCTGAGAAGAATACTCAATGTATCAAGAAGAGATAAGATCAGAAATGAAGAAATCAGGACTAAAGTGGGGGTTAAAGCAGCACTAGATTTTATTAGAAAGCAGCAAGTCAAATGGTTTGGCCATGCAAGTAGGTTACCAGTCAACAGCATACCACAACTAGCAATGATGTACAGACCAGATGGAAATAGAGGAAGAGGCCGACCACGTAAACGTTGGACGGAGGGAATAGCAGAGTCCATGGGGAATATCGATATATGAAGCCCATAATCGGGCACTCTCACGAAGTTTATACTTCACCTCGACACCGCAAGGTACAAGAGGAACATGATGAGATGAGATAGTGGTTCTTGAACTGTCTAAATTGGATATATGGATTTAGCAGGCCTCATTTATGCAAAATCAGGTGTAAAATGTTTGGCATCCACAAAATGTCTCTTTGTAGGAGTGTGTTATGTGTCTGTTACCATCACAGATCTTTCTTAGAAGAGAGCACGCATTATTAAATTATGCCATGTCAGGTTCATCCCGAGACTGGTACAAGGTTCTTTGCCGCTCCTACATCCCATATCTGTGATATGCTTGTAACTTTATTCTTAAAGAAAATGTGATAGTTTAATCTTAACTTCCACATTCACAAGCGCGATTGGTGAATCCGGCCTTTTACAGCAATTTCCGACTGTCTGGACAAGTGAGCGTTCAGCTCTGTTGCACTCACCCCTGTGGTAGCTCGAAGAAGAAGAAGAATATTACTTCTTGTATTTCCACAGCTTCAATATAGATATGATAGCCAAGTTATGATCAAATCGCGATTGAAATCAATGTCACCGGAACGTTGAAAACAAAGGATCCGAATCTGATTAACCAGAATCGTATCATCGACCCATCTAAAGTGGGATCATACATCCAATCAGCTCTGTCCCACATTGCGTTTAAATATGACTGGTTAGCAATATGTAACCCCGCATATGACATATCCCAGACGCAAAAAATGCAATTAAACCCGCATTCATTGACTGTTGTTGCGAAAATCCGAACAAAGCATTATTGTATTCAAGCGTTGTTTTTGTTTTATGTTCATTCTCACAAACAAATGTCAGTGTGAGCAAATGAGGAACTGATACACGGGGTCTTTACGATTTGATTTACAGGATTGGAGATATGATACCGTGACTTCGTTTGGTCGTTTGTTTATTATTCTCGCCCTAGTTAATGTGCCGCTCCATGGTGTTAAGTTTGCTTGGATGCAGTTTCTATTGGAGTTCGTTCTGCTTTGTGTTGTTGGTAACAATACTCTAGTTTTGATTACGTCATTTCCTCATTTATGAGAATTGGTCTGTATGAGATTGGGCAAGGCGAGTTTTCAATGGTCGTTTATGGTTTAATCGTTATAGAGTCCGGGATTATATTTTATAATATAGATTTGGATGAGAAAAATACAATATCTGACTGGTTGGTTGGTTGATTGGGTGGCTGGTGGGTGGATTGGTTGATTGGTTGGTGGGTGGGTGGATTTAGTTGAGTGGCTCGTGGGTCGATGGGTTGATTACTCCAACACTCTTTTTCTCGTTGCAATTGCCACCTTTTTATTGGTTAGTATGTTTCTATATGACAAAACGCTACCTTTGCCATAGCAATTCTTGATCTAATCTCTTCAAAGCATCTCCCATCAGATGTTATGACTGTTCCGAGATAATTGTACCGATTCACTTGTTTAAGAACATTACCATTTACCCGTATACCACATTGTGATATTTCTGTCTTCCTAGTGACGACCATAATTTCTGTCTTCTTACAATTTAATTCTAATCCCCGTGATTCATCGTGTGTAATAATCGTATCTACTAAATGTTGCAATCAAATCCTTTCATTGGCTGCAATTAATACTGTGTCATCCGGATATCTGTTATTGATGTTAAGTCCCCCAGTGATGATTCCTCTCATATCTTCTAACGTTCTAAAATTATTTTCACTATGCAGGGAAACAAGATCTGGAGACATTACACATCCTGTCTCACGCCTCTCTTAATAGGCTGACATTGACCTATATAGATATCAAATCTTTATTTATGGCAGTTTGTTGTTTGCAGTATATGTTTAGTTAGAAGGTGGGTTGATTAGTTCCGTGGGTTGATTAGTTGGTTGGTTGTTTGCTCGACGTTAGAGGAACAGGCGAGACGCACTTATAATCAGATTACTACTGGTACTATTGGGGTTGGAACTCTTCGCTGGCTTCCGAGGATGGGGACGGAGCGCTTATGGGGAATGCCCCGAATGCTATGATGTCCGGTCTAAATCAATCAATCAATCAATCAATTTGCTTGGTTGATTAGTTGGTTGGTTGTTTGCTTGGTTGATTAGTTGGTTGGTTGATTGTTTGATTGATTGGTTGGTTGTATGGCTGGTTGGTTGTATGACTGGCTGGTTGGTTGTATGGCTGGCTGGCTGGTTGGTTGTATGGCTGGCTGGTTTGTTGGCGTTATAAAAACAAAAGGCAAGAGAGAGAGAGAGAGAGAGAGAGAGAGAGAGAGAGAGAGAGAGAGAAATTATTGGCGTTATAAGAACAAAAAGCAAGAGAGAGAGAGAGAGAGAGAGAGAGAAAGAGAGAGAAAGAGAGAGAATTATTGGCGTTATAAGAACAAAAGGCAAGAGAGAGAGAGATAGAGAAAGAGAATTATTGGCGTAATTAGAACAAAAAGCAGAGAGAGAGAGAGAGAGAGAGAGAGAGAGAGAGAGAAAGAGAAAGAGAGAGAGAGATAAATCGAGAGAATTATTGGGCGTTATAAGAACAAAAGGCAAGAGAGAGAGAGAGAGAGAGAGAGAGAGAGAGAGAGGAGAGAGAGAGGAGAGAGAGAGAGAGAGAGAGAGAAAGGGATAGAGAGAGAGAATTTTGGCTTTAAAAGAACTGTCAAACTGTCAACTGTCATTTACTGCCAATATAGTACCTTGCGGTGTATAGCTGGGGAGGAAAAAACAAAGTGGGGGGGGGGGGGGGTGTATGTCTTGGAGCCTGAGGAATTAAGGCCGCATGGCTACTGCAGTCGTCGCGAACTGTGCAGGTTGGAGTTTTGTTTTTGCCCCCGACAGAAAAAACAACTCCACACTTACGTGGATTTGAACCCGGGTCTCCCGATAAAAAGGCAAGAGACCGGAGAAAGAAAGACAGTTGATTAGTTAGTTAGTTGGCTAGTTAGTGGGTTTATTGCCTGGTTGATTAGTTAGTTAGTTGGTTAGTTGGTGAGTTTATTGCCTGGTTGATTAGTTAGTTAGTTGGCTAGTTAGTGGGTTTATTGCCTGGTTGAATTGTAGTTAGTTGGCTAGTTAGTGGGTTTATTGCTTGGTTAATTAGTTAATTAGTTGGCTAGTTGGTGGGGTTATTGCCTGGTTGATTAGTTAAATTAGTTGGCTAGTTGGTGGGTTTATTGCCCTGGATGATTAGTTAGTTAGTTAGTTGGCTTGTAAGTGGATTTATTGCCTGGTTGATTAGTTGATACTAGTTAGTGGTTTATTGCCTGGTTGATTAGTTAGTTAGTTAGTTTAGTGGCTTGTAAGTGGATTTATTGCCTGGTTGATTAGTTAGTTAGTTGTCTAGTTAGTGGGGTTTATTGCCTGGTTAATTAGTTAGTTAGTTGGCTTGTAAGTGGATTTATTGCTGGATGATTAGTTAGTTAGTTGGCTAGTTAGTGGGTTTATTGCCTGGTTGATTCTTTAGTTAGTTGGCTAGTTAGTTGGTTTATTGCGTGGTTGATAGTTGGCTAGTTAGTTGGTTTATTGCCTGGTTGATAGTTGGCTAGTTAGTTGGTTTATTGCCTGGTTGATTAGTTAGTTAGTTGGCTAGTTAGTGGGTTTATTGCCTGGTTAATTAGTTGGCTAGTTGGTGGGGTTATTGCCTTGTTGATTAGTTAATTAGTTGGCTAGTTAGTGGGTTTATTGCCTGGTTAATTAGTTGGTCAGTTGGTGGCGTTCATGACTTAGGTTGATCTAGTCACTTAGTTGCGTGGGTTTATTTAATTGTTTGCTTGGTTGTTTTGTTCCCTGTTACTCACCATACGGCGTATTGAGCATAGTGCTAGACCTATCTCTTACAGACCAACAGGCACACCGGAAGTGATGTCAGCAGTATTACGTCATCGGCCTTCACCTCTTAAGATATTTCATAGAACCCAAGTTTACCCTGAGTTGACCTAGGTCAGTTTTCAAAGTTACTGCCGATGCGACTTTGAACCCGTCACCATCGTTCCGGTATGCACGCGTCTAGCATCTACGCCACCGTTGCTATC
>OY992892.1:14630205-14642705 GCA_963921405.1 Cepaea hortensis
AAGTGCGACAATGATAGAAATTAGAACATAGCTAATGACGAGAAGGTTCCACGATGATTCGCTGATATTGTAATGCCTTTCACTCTGATGTGAATATAACCTAGTATTACATTGGGCTGAGTTTGTGAGTGCGTGTATGTGTGTACGTGTGTGTATATATATATATATATGGGTGTGTGTGTCTTTGTATGTGTTTGTGTAAATGCGTGCGCGCATGTGTGTGTGTCTGTGTCAGTGTGTATAGATACACAAACAGCAATTACGTTCACAAACAGGTGCAAATGAGAACAATTGGCAGGGACAGAACAAATCTATTAGCACATTACTCAACTATGACCAGGGACAGAAAAAACATATGGGGACGCAGAGGTGTTTCCAAGGCACCAAGGCTGGGTTCTATTCTGGCCAAGACCTATTGACGCGTCCTCGCCGAACGTCCTGGGCAACAGGTCCTTTGGGGTCCTGGCTAAAGTCAGTAGGAACGTTGATTCCTCCGAAGTCGGAGAGTGTCTGCCTGCACGGGGAGGAACCACCAGTCTGCACACCAATAAGCCAGACATGGGACAACGGATACTCACGCAAACCTCAGGTCCTGTATGACATCACACTGATGTTGGACAACAGGATGCCTTCATCCGGCATACAGGACTTCGCGCTGGAGTTCACAGCCAGCGAACGCAAGCAAGCAACAAACATATTAAACAGAAAACCAATAATCATAATATTAACTGATTCAGTGTCGAAGGATAATATATGCCCAAATGTCAACTCCTATTTTGACAGAAGGACAATAAATGGCCGTACTAAGGTCGTCGTGTTATTTGTTCTGTTTCGTGGTATCTTCCACAATTTCACCGCTCAGTGAACGGAAAGTTACATTATAATACTTGTTCATTCGATTGTGTACCAAGTTTGGCCCTTTCCTACTGTTTGTTTGTCATTAAATCAGATAAAGACTGGAAGAATGGGTGCAATCGTTTACCGCACGTCGGTCATGAACGTTTGGACAGAGATGTCATTTAGTAGGATTTTCTGTCTTTGACTGCACACCATGGAAGTTTAAACCAAACTGTCATTTAGTAGGATTTTCTGTCTTTGACTGCACGCCATGGAAGTTTTAACCAAACTGTCATTTAGTAGGATGTTCTGTCTTTGACTGCACGCCATGGAAGTTTTAACCAAACTGTCATTTAGTAGGATTTTCTGTCTTTGACTGCACGCCATGGACGTTTGAACCGAACTGTCGTTTAATAGGATTTTCTGTCGTTGATTGCACGCCATGGACGTTTAAACCAAACTGTCATTTAGTAGGATTTTCTGTCGTTTACCGCCCGTTATGAATGATTGAACCGAGCTGTCATTTATTAGGATTTTCGTTAGGTGGACACTTCAACATATCATCTAATAGAAATTGAATTTGACTGACATTAGAACCACGTTGTCAATTTAGTACGGTTGTGCGTTCGACTGAAATAGCTTATCCGTGATTTAGAAGTGTGCTATCAATCATGCCTGATACCGTTAACCCCTCCATATCAGATTGTCCAGCATATTCTCTCTTGGTCGCTCGCTGCCTCTCCTCTTTTCCATGCTTCCCGTTGTGACGACAAACTCCAGCTTTTCTCCATGATTTGCGATTGGGCTGATAAGTTGAGTGTCAGAGGCGTTACTGATCACTGCATCTTTAGGGGCCCAACAACTCCGAGATCCCCTGCCAGTTCGATTTAGGCCAGTGGTGATCATTTATCCGTGGTGTACGGTTGGCTGTATGGCCGAAGTCTTTTAAGGGTTTCTGTAAAACCAGCACACCGCACACTGAAGTCTGAGGTGTGCTATCTGGCTGGCTAGTTTGAGACAACCGTTCAACCGTCCAATTTTCGGTCGGTTATAATTGGGGCAGTTCGTAATCCCGCATACCCGCGCTCGAAACGAGCGATTTGGCAGCAGACGGCCTTCTGTTGGTTTTTTATAAAATGGTATGGGTGTCGGTCGTTCAGAAAGCAATGGCAAACTAGTTAGTTGCATATCCTTTACAGGACGTTGCAGTCAACACCAGAATTTTTTTTTGTTGCTGTTGTGATGTCTTGGCAAGTTTACATTCAGTAGTTTGCCATTGTTTTCTAAACGACCGGCACCCATACCATTTCGTAAAAAACAAACGCAACGCGGTAAGCTGACAAATCGCGCGCAGCTGTGTTTCTAACGCGGGTATGCGGGATCTCGAACCGCGGAATGGCAAACTACTGGACGTAAAATTGCCAAGATATCACAACAGCAAACAATACTGGTGTTGGCTGCGACGCCCTGTAAAGAATATGTAATAACTAACTTAACTTATAATGTTATGTTGTAATCTTTTTCTTGCGTAGATTGGGTTGCGATTTCGCTTCCTTGAGTAAGTTTTTTTTTCCCCTGTCGTTGTGTGAGTTTCAACCTTGTTGTGATTGTACATATCTGGTCAGAGTCGCACACTTGTAAAACCTGGGGAAGTTGTGTTCCCACCCCGTTAATTGTGCTTTTTCCTTCAGGGAATGTTTTACCAACTGTCGTCCCTCCTGAGATTCCATCTATTTCCCCCGCGTGGACTGTCTTCATATCTTCTTGATCTTCTCTGTTATTTTGTGTCGTGGACGGCTTGATAGCTTGATCTTGGTGTGGTACAGGGTTTCATTTGTTACATATCACCACGGCCTTAACTTCCCCCAAGCCTGTGACCGACGTCCTCACACCACTTCTTTAGGACATTGTCCTGTCCTCATGGCGAAGTAGTTACACCGCCTGCTTCACGCTCTAAAGGTCGTGGGTTCCTTTCCGTTCCACCGTCATTTGGTTGTCACGTACAATTTTCTCTGAGACTCTTGGGGGTCGTTGCTGGAGCTATGGAGTTCGTGATTTGTGTGACGCTGTCAGCAGGCCGCTCTGGGGGAATGAGACCGAGCCATATAGGATAAAACTGGTGTCGTGAAGTCGACACTCTTACCTCTAAAACTTTTGAAAAAACAAATATGTGTCTCATCATCCAGTATCGTGCCGGCTGGCATCGGCGATCATGCTTCTCCACAAATTACGATCTCCGACGTCATGGATCAATTCGTGTGTTGACCCCCTTCCTTGACATGACACAAGACTGCCAAGAATCTTACTTTGCAAATTGTTCGATGACGATTTGGACATCACCTGTAGCATCATGATGCTCCCCACCGGACGAAGAAACTCCACTGGAATCCCCATTAACGTCATTAACTTGATCAATTTTATTTCGAAGCATGATTCTTCTTCTTCTTCAGCGTTCCGAGCCATTGAGGTTCTTTGCTGCAGATAAAATCCGTCTCCATTCGTCTCTCTGGTTGACCTTCTCTTGCCAGTCGTTGATTCCAAGTGCTTGTAGGTCTGTATATATATTATCTCTCCACCGCATGATTATCTTGGGAAAATTATAGGCACCTTTCCGTCTTGACAGACGATAGTTTAGTACATTGTGCTTCAAAGAGGCTTAATAACTACGACCCATGGCTGTGGCGAGTGTGGCTGATAAGGCCAATTCGTGCTGTAAATACTTCTTGGGAAAATACAGCGATGGTTTCCCCTTGCATTCCGCCGGAAATAAAGTAAATGACCCCTCTTCACACTTTCAGGTTTACTGGGTACATGGTGTTAACCCCATATTGTTTATACCGGTCAGCTCTCCATAGATGATGTGATCAGTACCAAGCCGGTGGCTTTTACTTCCTAGAACAGTTTTGGTACTCGTTTTGAGGTGGATGGACATGGCAATATTAAACAACAAATAATACTTTGATTGGGATTCGAACATATAGCTACCAGGCTAGCAGGCAACTGGGCAAGCCACTGCGCCACGCGGCTCCCGACTTCTATATGTCTATGCTATTTTATTGTCCGAAATGTCATCATATTACTCTCTCTCTCCTCTCTCTCTCTCTCTCTCTCTCTCTCTCTCTCTCTCTCTCTCTCTCTCTTCTATCTCTCTCTCTCCTCTCTCTCTCACTTCTCTCTCTTTTCTCTCTCTCTTCTCTCTCTCTCTCGTCTCTCTCTCTTCTCTCTCTCTCGTCTCTCTCTCCTCTCTTTCTCATCTCTATCTTCTTTCTGTGATATCTCTCTTCTTTCTCTTATATCTCTCTTCTCTCTCTCTCTCTCTCATCTCTCTTCTCTCTCTCGTCTCTCTCTCTCCTCTCTCTCTCATCTCTATCTTCTTTCTGTCATATCTCTTGTTTCTCTTATCTCTCTCTTCTCTCTCTCTCTCTCTCATCTCTCTTCTCTCTCTCTCGTCTCTCTCTTCTCTCTCTCGTCTCTCTCTCTTCTCTCTCTCTCTCTCGTCTCCCTCTCTCATCTCTATCTTCTGTCTGTCATATCTCTCTTCTTTCTCTTATCTCTCTCTTCTCCCTCTCTCTCATCTCTCTTCTCTCTTATCTTCTCTCTCTTTTCTCTCTCTCTCGCTATAACTCATACACATTCTTTCACTATCTTTTTTTCTCTCTCTTATCCCTTTCTTCTCTCTCTCTCTCTCTCTCTCTCTCTCTCTCTCTCTCTCTCTCTCTCTCTTCTCTATCTCTCGCTTTCACTCACACACTCTCTCACTTTCTCTCTCTCTCTCTCTTTTCTTTCTCGCTCTCACTCACACACGCAATCTCTCTCATACTCTCTCTCTCTCTCTTCTCCCGCCCTCTCTCTCTCTCGCTCTCACACGCACACTCTCTCGCTCTCTCCCTTCTCTTTCTTCTCTCTTTTTCTTCTCTCTCTCACTCTCACTCATACACATACTCTCTATCTCTATCTCTCTCACTCTCACACACACTTTGTCTTTCCCACGATCTTACTCTCTCTTTTTCTGTCTCTCTCTCACTTACACACACTCTACTTTTCGATCCCTCTTTTTGTCTCTCTCTCTCTCTCTCTCTCTCTCTCTCTCTCTCTCTCTCTCTCTCTCTCTCTCTCTCTCTCTCTCTCTCTCTCTCATTCTCTTCATTTTAGTTCTTTAATGCGTTTGTCATTTTGTCTGTTTATTATAAACATCGTCCACACTGTCATTGACTCTTGAAAGAGAGAGAGAGAGAGAGAGAGAGAGAGAGAGAGAGAGAGAGAGAGAGAGAGAGAAAAGACCATTTTGCAAGCCTTAAATCATATTTAATACACGCTTGGACAACTCGACACTCGACAGATTATTTGGTTCATATCTCGCATAGAAAACTCGACACTCGACAGGCTGTTTGGTTCACATCTCCCTTGCCGCTTTTGCTTCTGATGGCATTGCCTGGCACCCATTTTAGTCTAAGTCCACCGAGCATCCCAGATACACACGCAGGCAAACATACTACCCACGCACTTCCGCAGTTGTCAGATCCATTGTTACTAACCTTCATTGTGGAGACAACACATGATTTGATTGATTTTATGCTAATTTTTCATATTAAGAACTCCTGGCCAAGTCTCTATTTTTATGTCCCCCTCATTATCACTTCTTTACTAATTTTGGCTGTCCTTGATATTTTTAACATTCTTCTCTGAAACCACATTTCAGTTTCTTTAAGCCAACTTCTTGCCAGGTTATCGGCAATTTAAGATCTCCCCATCTGCCCGCAACAAACGACTGTTAGTAGCGATACCGGGATCTTCTTCTGATTTCGAGTTAGCGTATACATTAGACCATTAGAGACTTTTGATGCCTCTAAGTCGCGGAGTATTGTGAGAAAATGAAACTATTGCTTCGTTATCTCTAACATTAGATTTGTGATTGAGCCTACACTAAATTTACACGTACATTTCGTCGCTGTACTTGTCTGTTCGTGTCCTAAGCACAAATTATGTGCACTGTGGGCTAAAACTCTATGCACCAAACATGAACAAGTTCTAATCAATACGTTCCAACATGTACTAATTCTAATTAATGTATGTCAAACCATTCTGAAATCTAACTAATGAAAACATTGTACAAGAACAGAGCTTGGCTGCATTTTCGAATTACCTGGCAGGACTCATTGTTCGGGATTTCAATTTAACTGATTAAGTGACATGGGATGATTAATCGTCTTAAGTGACTTCCCTGGTCTGCCATGGGCTTATACGCGGGGGATTCAAATGTAAACCATATATATTTTTTATGTTGTGGTGAATATATTCTAAAAAAGTAAAGAACACATGTATAATTTTTCGATGTAGCCACCACTGCGTTCAATGCAAGTCCTCCAGCGCCGATAAAGGGATTGGATTCCTATAGAAAAATTGAATCCAGGGTCACTACTCGGTGTGCCTGGCCCAGTCGTGAACAGCCAGTCACAGAAGTCACGCCGTTTTGAAACTTCCCACTCCACTCAACACTTGCTGGACTGACAGGCATGCATCCCCATACTGGACCTTCATTCGTCTATGAATTTCTACAGGTTTCACCCCTTCACTGATAAGAAAAAAGAAAACAGATAACAGAACGCTCCTCTTCTATGGTGCACGTATCCCCCCCCCCACACACACACACATACATACACATATTTCCTCCTGGAATGCCTCGTATCATCATACAGTGACGCTTGCACGCCAGCCCTGTGATTGTGTGTTCAATTCCCTATCGAGGCTTGCACGCCAGCCCTGTGATTGTGTGTTCAATTCCCTATCGAGGCTTGCACGCCAGCCCTGTGATTGTGTGTTCAATTCCCTATCGAGGCTTGCACGCCAGCCCTGTGATTGTGTGTTCAATTCCCTATCGAGGCTTGCACGCCAGCCCTGTGATTGTGTGTTCAATTCCCTATCGAGGCTTGCACGCCAGCCCTGTGATTGTGTGTTCAATTCCCTATCAGGCGGGAATGTGTTTTCGGTGACCTGGTCGATCCTGACTAAAATGTGTACCATGAATTGTCGTAGGAAGTAAAAACTGTCGGCGTGAGGAGAAGAGGGTTACAAGAAGCTCTTCTCAAAGAGGTATTACGCTATGTGGGAAAAATCGCGTGGAATCTGGATCTCCACCTTACTTCCTTCCATCTAGGAAAACTTCCAGAACAAGCGCTTTCATTGGAACCAGAATAAGAGACGGACCATGTAAACGATGGACAGAGGGAATAACATGGGAATATCGATATAAGAAACCGATAAACTGGCACTCTCTGGCTGTTTATGCCTCACCTCGATACCGCACTGTGAAGAGCAACAGGATGAGATGATGATGAATTTTAGAACTCTATATGAATTGGGAAAGACAAAACAGGTGCCAGAAAAGATGAAATATAAGATGAGCATTTTGGGGTTTATGCGAAACGAGATGGAATAGACCAGGCAAAAAGCTGACGAAACATTGCTGTTCACAAAGCGTGCAAGGGATAATTATAAAGTCCTCTATCTGAAACCTACAAGTAAGCGAAATAGAGGGATGCCTTACAACACATGAATTAGGGACAAAAATGAATACAATCGAGAGGACATGGTTGGGGTTGCCGACGACAGCACAAGATAGCAGGGTCGGGCGTGAATCTTTTGAGGAATGTGCTCCAGTCTGGCACGAGGAGAAGAAGCAGAAGAAGAAAACTCATGCAAATAACACTGGGATGTTGAGAAATGAGAAGATGGATGCCCAAAGAAATCATGAACGAAAATTAGAAACATACAGAAAGTATATGCTTATGTATAAAAATATTGAAAACAAAATTAGTTGGATATCCTTTACAAGACGTTGCAGTCAACCCCAGTATCTTTTGGCTTTTTGTGATCTCTTGAAACTTTACGTTCAGTAGTTTGCCATTGATTTCTGAACGACAAGCACTCATATCATTGTTCGAAAACCAAAGCAGGCAGTCTGCTTTCAAATCGCGAGCAGCTGTGTGTGCAACGCGGTATGCAAGATTACGAATTGCGTTCGTAACCTCTTCACTATGGAGCCGGATATATGTATGCGCTATAAAGAAGTATAATGATACATCGAAGTGCACCACACGAAACTACCACAAAGTGTAACCATCCATGCGTAATAAGACATTTGGCCGTCTCCACAAAGAAGGTTGGCTGCAATGGATCTCCAACACTGTCTGTCTCTCGCCGTGATTATACATTCTTTCAGACTGCTGCTCGTCATCTCTTGATGTTATCTTCCCACTGTATGGTTGTCTACCTCTTGCCTTCAACCTTACCCTCCAGTATGGTCTTTATAAGAGTATTGAGTATTGTAACGTGGCCGACATATTTCACTTGCCTCCTTTTTATTTCCTTCATCAACTCTCTTTTCATTCCCAGTTTTTCTAGAACCTCTGTATTTAATTGTTCTGTTTCCATGAAATACGACATATTCGTCTGTATATCCGCATCTCCCGAACCTCTATTCCAGTTGCTTATTCAATGCCCAGGCTTCCGCGCCATCCAGTAGTGTCGAATATACATAACATTTGACAATTCTTATTTTTCACTGCGCTGTTAATCTCTCTAGACGTTAATATTGATTTCATGTTGTTAAAGACGTTTTTGGCCAGTCCTATTCTCTTTGTGATTTCCATTTCACTTCTGCCATCATCTGTTATTACATGTCCAAGGTATCAGAATCTTGTTACTTGGTCTAGTATCTCCCCGTTCATCGATGGTCTCTTCTTTTCACTGCTAGCTATTATAGTTTTCGATTTTTGGATGTTAATATCTAAGGGCCGGGCTACCTGGCCGAGGGTTAGCAGCTTTCTCCGTAACCCCGAATACACTCGTGGTTGACGTGAGCGCACGAGAACAGGAAGCGGTTCGAGTCGCGCCAGTGACTTATGAGAGTATGGAGCCGGTCGCTCAGAAAGCAATGGCAAACTATTGAGCGTAATCTTGCCAAGAAATTACAATCAGCTGAAAGATGCTGATGTTGACAGCGATGTCCTGTAAAGGATATGCAAAACATTATTTATTTAATATCTAAAGCGGCGACTCTGTGTCGAAGGAGTTAAAATGCAATTTGTAATCCCGCATACCACATTCGAAGCACAGCTTCGGGCGATTTGGAAGCAGACCGACTTGCGCTGGTTCCCATACGAAGGTATGAGTGTCGATCGTTCAGAAAGCATTAGGAAACTACTGCAGATAAACATGCCAAGAAATTGCAGATAAACAGCCAAAAATGATGGGGTTGACGACCCCGTTCTGCAAAGGATATGCAACTTACTTTTAAAAAAACTTAAAATATCTAAGCCACATTCTGCAGCATATCTGGTTACTTGTTCCACTATATTTGTAACTTAATCATTTGGTGATTTCCACAGAATGAAGATCACGGACGTTCTCTTACTTGCCACATTGGCTGTTCTAGTACTAGTTTTGGCTTATACTCAAGGAGAACACGCCAGGTAAGGCCTAGCAGGCAACTTTCGGAAAATGTCAGGCAGATAATTATGCATATAGTGGTGTTGTTGCTATTGCCGCTGCTGCTGTTGCTACTATTGATGTTGTTATTGCTGCTGTTATAGTTGTTGTTACTGTTGCTATTGTTGTTGCTGTTACTGTTGTTTAAATACAGCAGCCAGAAACGAACGATTTATTGCCTGGCACAATCGCTGCATCTCGTCAGGTGCCTTAGTTAGTTAGTCAACAGATCATTCTCATTGCACATCGAACCATTCAGTCCATAAGTGCTCGGATCTCCTCCTCAGTAAATCCCGCAGCGTGTAACGGTTAACGACACCAATTCTGTGTTGGTTTATCAATCTTCTTTGGCTTCCCGCGTAGTGTTCTTGTTTGGCCACACCTCTTTTAATTTGCTGTTCTCGCATCCTGACCATGGCTGTAGATTCACAGTCATCACTTGGTTCTTGCGAACGATTTACTTCTCGTAGAGCAGTGGTTCTCAATCGATGGGGAATTTTCCCCCTCCCCCCCCCCCCACTAGGGGGAATTTTGGGGTTTCCAGGGGGGATGAAGATTATTTCAAGGTCGCGTGAAAGGGGGAGGGCAAGGGCCAAACAAGGTTGAGAACCACTGTTGTAGAACATTCAGAATGTCAGCCTAGTCAATGGCGCGTCCACCTTCCACGGTAGCCTTACCTGCGAGCTTGTTAGCCCGCTCATTTCCTTGTACACCCGCATGTCCTGGCGCGAAAACGAAACTGATCTTTGCCAGCCGAGACCGCTCCAGAGACAGCAGCCACTCTCTTCGGACCCACTCCTTCTCTACCCTCCTGAGCATGCTCATTGAGTCACTAATGAAACATGCCCTAGTGAATGTCTGTGTCTCGAGCCATGTTATTGCTTTACTTACTGTCATGACTTCCATAGTCAGGCTACTTGTAGTCAAAGCAAAAGCATCAGAATCTTCCTTCACAATTCTCCCTCAGGCCCATGAGCTTCTCACATGTCGGACGACCAACCCATCTGTATAAATGACAACATCAACCTCCAAAGAATTCTCGAAGATCAACGCTTGTACTTCCGCTTCCACAGCAACCGGATTTTCTTGTCTGCATTTTCTGTCTAGTTCAATGCAAACTAAAAAGGACGTACATAAATCTGTTGGCATTCGTACTCACTCCTCGCCAGGTTCTGAGTCCTCAAGTGAAAACACCTGTTGAAGAATGCCTTCGGCTTGACCCATCCACGACTTTCCTCTTTTAACTCGCTAGGACCCTGGCCTGATCACATCCTGATATGTCTCTTCGCAGATGACTAGTTCCAGTACCGTTTGGCACACCCCGCTAATTTCTGGTAGTGATGTAGTTAAAATTAATAACTTTCTGGTAGTGAAGGGGTTAAAATGAAAACTTTTTGGAGTTAATGAGTTAAAGTAACAGCTGTTTGGGAATGAACTAACAAAGAGCTATATGTGAATTCAACTGTTAAAGCGAACAATGTCGGCTCAGTAATTACAGTAACAGCTGTTTAAGAGTTAACAGTTAACGTGTTACAGTAACAACTGTTTAAAAGTTTACCAGTTACAATAACGACCGTTTAAGAGCTGACGGGTTACGTAACAACTGTTTAAGAGTTAACCAGTTATAGCAACAACTGTATTGTGAACGGCCTACTCCAAGTAACATCAGTTTCAGGGAAAGAGGCTTAGAAATCAACTTAGGATGAGCAGCGCATGCGCAGGTCTATGATGTAACTAACAGGAAGTGGTCAAGACATGAACCGGATGTGGTTTGAAGAACCTACCCTGCAGGTATAACTTTCATTACGGCCATTTTTGTCCTTCCTCGTCTCCAGATGAGGGCCATGTGATTCGGAAACCACCGCCTACCTCATCAACGCCAATTGGTAGTTGATGTTAGTGTATGCGTGTCTGTATGGGAGGAGTGGTAGAATCAAATCATATGGCGGGAACAGAATGGAAGTCCAGTCTGCAACGGTTGTTAAGAGTCGCCGGAGGTATTATTCTTGTAGACAGACACAACCCTAAAGTTGTTGTGACCTTTAAGATAAGGTCTGGGAAATATAACGGTGTGGAGGCTGTATTTTACAGACCCTTGGTTCATTTATTAGTGTCGTTCAGTGTCGTTAAAAGTGGTCATTTTCAGTGTCGTTAAATATGACCATTTCTCAGTGTCGTTGAAAGTGGTCATTTTCAGTGTAGTTAAATGGTCATTTTTTTAAAAATAACACCACATCTGGGATGCTTCTGGGGGTTTGTCATCGCGTTGAGTCACTGTCCGCTTAAGGCGATTGATCAGATTTACTCAGACAACTCTAGAAGAAGGGGGAGAAAGGAGGGGGGGGGGGAGAAGAAGACGGAGGTGGAGGAGGGTGAAAAAAAGAAGAAGAAGGTGATAGACAAGGTGGAGAAGAAGAAGAAGATTAGTTAGTTAGTCGCGGTTCTATATTCGCGGCAAAGGGTCGTACTATTTTGCTCCATTCCTGTGCTAGTGAATATCACACATAATGCTCCTCACTGCCCCATGTGAAAAGTGGAACAAACAGGAGTCTCGACAAACCAACAGCCCGCACAGGTATACTATGCATAATGCCGCTGCCAGAATGCCAACACAAAAGTCCGCCACGAAAACTACAGTTCATCGTCGATGGAAGCGGCAGTCACTATAAAATCAGCAGCCACACATTACTGCATGAAGCAGCCCAGTTAGTTCAGCGACCAGCCGACCGCTATTTTTATGAATATGCAGTTCACGCTACAACCAACCGCAGACCGATGTAAAAGCGCTTCACACGAAATTCACAGCTCACAGTGTTGCTCTACGCACTCAACTCAGTAACAGGGCGACGGAACCATGCACTACCAGTTCAACATGAGGAAAATGCGTTAGCAAACTGTACCCACAAGCATAAACACTCCAAAGGTCTTAACAGCTAAACCGCCTATCCTCTATGTTGGGGGCCGGAAGCCCAGAAGAAGTGGAGAAGACGAAGATGAAGAAAGAGGAGGAGGGGAACGGGGCAGGGAGGTGGAGGAGCGAGATGTTAATGTTGAAGTTCAACTTAATGCCGGTGTAGAGATTGAACTCCCGGCCTCGCTATCAGTTCACCGGAAGTTTATCCTTTCGGCCACGTCGACAGCTGATGTGTGTGTGTGCGTGTGAGCGTGAGTGTGTG